>CAUYQV010159242.1:0-53498 GCA_963574575.1 Galagoides demidoff | reverse complement strand
GTAGCCAAAAGATTTCTGGTTAACAAATCTCAAGATATATGAAAATTAAATAGGACCAAGGGCAAAGAAGAAATAATAAATATGTTTTTATATATAATAAGATGTTTATGTATGAGACATAGGTTCACTTTCTTTTTTTTTGCTTTTTTTTGCAGTTTTTGGCCGGGGCCAGGTTTGAACCCACCACCTCCAGTATATGGGGTTGGCACCCTACTCCTTAAGCCACAGACACTGCCCACAAGATGGGAAATTTAAACCCATACATATCAATGTTTATATTAAACATATATAGATGAATACTCCCATGTTGACTGGCTGGGTAAAAAGTAAAATACAAAAATGCTACTTTCCCAGAGACATACTTAAAATATAATAATATAGAAGGACTGGACATAAAAATGGGACAACTCTAAATCTGTATGCATCAAGTTTGTATGCAAGTTTTCTTTCTTTTTTTAAATTAAATTATAGCTGTGTACATTAATGCAGTCATGGGGTATAGTGTACTGGTTTATATACAATTTGAAATATTTTCACCAAACTGGTTAACATAGCCTTCATGGCATTTTCTTAGTTATTGTGTTAAGACATTTATATTCTACATTTAGAAAGATTCACATGTACCCTTGTAAGTTGGACCATAGGCGTGGTCCCACCAATCACCCTTCCTCCACCCATCCTCCCCCCTCCCCGCCCCTCCTTCTCCCTCTTCCCCATATTCTTGGGCTATAGTTGGGCTATAGCTTTTATATGAAAGCTGTAAATTAGTTTCATAGTAGGGCTGAGTACATTGGATACTTTTTCTTCCATTCCTGAGGTACTTTGCTAAGAAGAATATGGAAGTTTTCTATGGAAAGTATTCTGTTTGTGTCTGTCTTTTGGTCTCTCTTACTTACATATATATTTATATCTCTCTATATTATCTATTTATCTACCTTCAGAAGGCAAATTTTCAAACATAGGAGGACATTTTTACACTTATCTCTCCATAATTGAAAAAGTCAAAGGCAATAGTCAATAAGCAGGTAGAATATTTGAATAACATGTATAGCAAATATGACCTAGTATACAAAGAACCCCACATCTACATTCTATTCATTCGCACGTGAATCACATACAGGACTATAAATCAAGTCTTAACAACTTTAAAAGGATTCAAAACATTTACCTTCCATAGTAGAATTAAACTACAAATTAATAATCAAAAAGATAAAATACTCAGATGCTAAACAAATGCTTCTAAATTATCTCTGGATCAAAAAAGGAAATCACAGTGTAACCTAGAACATATTTTTAAAATGAATGATAATGACAATGACATATCAGAACTTGGGTAATGTCGGCAAAAGCCATGTGTAAAGAGAAAGAATGGTTTTAAAATGTCTGTATTAGAAAAGAAGAATGGCTACCTATCTAAGCATATTCTCTCAGAAAGCAGCAAAAGAATGGTACATTAAACTAAAATTTATTGATGGGAGAAAATAATAAAGGCTAATTCAGAAATAAAATAAATAGGAAATGAATAAACAGAGTAGATCACAAATACAATTAATTTTTATGGACACTAATAAAATTCATAAGCCCCTGAGAAGTTTTCCAACTGTAAAGAGATAGGATAATATTAATAGTATTATTATTCATGGATTGGAACACTCATTATGAGAAAGATATCAGTCTCTCGGGGTAGATTCATGACTGTATCTGTTAAAACCTAGTATCCTTTTGTTTTTAATGTATCCTTGCATTTTAATTAAAAACCCAATTCTAAACTTTTAGTGGAAGCACAAAGGACCAAGAACAGCAAGGACAATCTTGAGTGGGATGATTTTACTTTATACAAAGATTTATAATGAAACTAGGGACAGTGTGATATTGGCACATGGCTATGTAATAGTCTAATGGATTTGAGTGAAGTCCAAAATTAGAACCATGGACACATTCAGACTTAATTTATTACAATTTACACTTAAGGTCTATAGGGAAAGAACAGTTTCATATTCAATAAATGGTACTTTGTCAATTGCATATCCATATACAAAACAGAAAGCTGAATTTCTACTTCATACCAATACAAACACAAATTGAGGTGGATAGTAGATAAATTGTAAAATGATAGAGCTCCAGAAGGTTATTTAGGACAATATTTGTTTGTTTGTTTTTTGAGACAATGTCTCACTATCACCTTGGATAGAGTGCCATGGATTCAGCATAGCTTACAGCAATCTCAAACTCTTCAGCTCAACTGATCCTCTTCCCTCCGCCTCCTGAGTAGTTGCACCACCATGCCCACCTGGCTAATTTTTCTATTTTTAGCAGAGATGGTGTCTCACTCTTGCTTAGGCTGGTCTTGAATGCCTGAGCTCAAGAAATCCACCTGTCTTGGCCTCCCCAAGTGCTAGGATTACAGGCGTGAGCCACCCTGCTTAGCCAACACAAATCTTCATAACCTAGAGATAGGCAAAGATTTTACGTAAGGCATAAAAAGGACTGACTATAAAGGAAAAGACTGTTAAATTTTTCCACATCAATAGTAAAAATTTTTTTGTATTACAAAGTCTCTATTTAGAGACGGCAAAACAAAACTGCAATTTGGGAGGAGATATTAGGAACACAGATAACCAAAAAAAGGCTTGTGTTATAAATTTCTATAAATCAATAAGAAAAAGAGAGCCCACTTGATAAACAAGTAGGAGAAGCATAGCAGCCCTTCACCAAAGATGATCTTCAAATGGCAGATAAAGGTACTGAAAGGTGCTAAGTCTTAGTAATTAGGAAAATGTAATATAGGCACATTGAATGCAAATATTCACAATATATATTAAAATCACATCTGAAGAGGAAAGCTAAATTTAGAGATCAATATTAGCAAGACTTGGTGAGATTGTGGATCAGGTAGAACACTTAAGTTGGTGGGAAGATTGGAGGTTAGTCAGACCCTCTAGAAACTGGTAATATCAATTATATTTGCCCACTCTCTGACCGAGCAGTTTCACTCCTCAGGCTACAGCCAACAAAAATGTGTATATATATTTTCATAACAAGAAAATGAAATATATGTTCATAGCACATGTTTTTGAGTAGAAACTGAAGAACCCAAATGTGAGATAGGTATATTGTGATGTGTTCATTTAATGAGATTTGATATAAAATGAAAATGAATGATGTACTCCTGCATGAAACATGGATCAATCGCCTAAATAGAAATTTTTACAGAAAACTCAACTTAGAAAATATATTTTGCTCAGAAACAGTGAGAATAAATTCAAGTAGTAGACATCAGAATATGGATCTCCTTGGAAAAAGATTATGCACAAGTTCAATGGGACAGGAATAGGGTTTCTGGGGGTTAGGTATTATTTTATTTCTTTACCTGGGTGGTGGCTATATGGATGTGTCTCATTTATCATAGCTAATTACACTATACACTTATGATTTCTGCACTTTTTGTATGTATATTATGCTTTAAAATGTTTATTTCAAAAATAGAGACAAGAGGGAAAATTAAGCAGTAGAGTGGTCACATGGATTGTTTTTCATCCTTGTTCTTCTAGCTAAGCTAACTTGTTCTGGTCAGATGTGGATTTGGGTTCTTGGGAAAATGCTGTGCGTGGTTGCTGTTGGTGGTGTCCTCTGGGGCCTGATGGATCCGTGCTTCCTAGTGGGAGTTCTGCTGAGAGATTGGGGGTGCATGGGGTAGCGAGAGTATTTCCAGAAGAGAGTTAAGCTTTACTTGAGGCTGGTCTTGGAGAAGCTGCCCAGGGTTTTGGTAGGTGCTGCAGTTTGAGTATTTGTTTCCTTTTAAACTCATGTTGAAATTGATTGCTATTGTAGCAAGGATAAGAGGTGGAGCTTATAAGACATGATCAGGCCCTGAGGGTTCCACCCTCTTGGATGGGGTTGTTGCTTTTAGAAAAGGATGTGTTGGGGGCCCTTTCTCACTCTCTCTTACCTTCTGCTATGGGATGATGTAACAAGGTCCTCACCAGATGCCAGTGCTTAGATATTGAACTTCCCAACCTTCTGAATGGTTGAGCCAATGAACTTATGAACATTATAAATGACCAGTCTCAGGTATTATGTTTTAGTAGCAAAAAGTATAAGACAGCAGAGTTGCCTAATGACATCACAGTGGGCTCTGGGAGGAGGTGGGAAGATGCAACGAATCCTTACACTTTTTATAGTTCTCTTGTTCTTATTCAGAAGTTTTTAATCAGTTAAACATAGGGTGTTATTTAAGAAGGGAAAACAGCTTGCCCATAAAACTTGCTGAACAAATCGAACAAAGATGTAAATTTCTTGACAAGCTTAGCTTTATTTAAAAGAGAGTAAAAAGACCAGAATTATCTTTAACTGTTGCCAGCCTTGAGAGAGAGTCATCAAAAACTTCAAGTCTGGAGGAAACTTTGGAAAACCTGGATATAATCAACTTTGTGCTTAAGCATGAAATAACTTCCCTTGAAAAATAACTGGAAAAAAAAGAGAGAAATCGTATCAAATGCTCAGAGAAACATGAGTTGATGGATGGCATTATAAGCATGAAGAGGACATAACAACCATCCTTCCCTGAGTGGCTTTCCCAAATGGAGCATTTGCCATCAAGCATTTCACAGATGGTCTCTCATCAGTGAATGAGCTGGTCTTCTGACAGGAGGGCTTCACTCTCTTCCTCTCAGTTTCTCACGTTGGCTACTCATCTCCCACTCCATTGTGAGATCCGGTGGTGCCAGTGGGTCCCAGGAAACTGTTCATGGGGTAGGACTCGTTCTGAAGTCACCCTTCCTGAAATACATAAAGACCCTGCATTTACTAGTCTGTAAAGTTACTTTCCGCCAGTGGGTTTCTTGGCAATCTCTCCTAGCCAGAGCAATGACATATTATTTGGTGAGAAGTTTTGCTCAATATTTTTTCCCATTGCCTAGATTTCTTTCTACCACCACAGTCTAAATTTATAAATGATTACCAGCAGTGTTGATCCAATCTTCAAATGAACCAATTACTGAACATCAGAACTGTAGCAAGTTACTTAAGACTTACATTAATTGAAGCATAGCATGAGCAATTCAACATGTTTTTCAAACTGTGAAGGCCAGTTTTGTACGTCAAGTGCTATAATTTAATAGAGCTCTGTATGTGTGTGAAAGGAAATTATTATTGTTTAAAAAATAACTTTTTTTTAAAAGATAGGGTCTCATTCTATTGCTTAGGCTGGAGTGCAGTGGTTCAATGATAGCTCATTGTAACCTTGAACTTGTGGGTTCGAGTGATTCTCCTGCTTCAGCCTCCTGAGCAGCTGACACTACAGGCATATGTCACCACACCTGGCTAATTTTTTTATTTTTCATTTTTTGTAGAGACAGATTCTTACCATGTTTCTGAGGCTGGCCTCAAATAGTCCTCCTGCCGCAGCCTCCCAGAGTGCTAAGATTATAGGAATGAGCCACTGTGCCAAGACTATTGTTTTTTAAAAAAATTACTATTACATATATGCATACTTATATATATTAGATATGTATAAAATAAGTATATTTTTTATGCTTACTATCTTTTAAGAATTACTTATATATTAGATATCAATAATCTAATCCAAAGTTAGATTACTAATTACTTCTTTTTTTTCTTTTTTGCAGTTTTTGGCTGGGGCTGGGTTTGAACCTAGCACTTCTGGCATATGGGGCCGCTGCTCTACTCCTTTGAGCCACAGGTGTCACCCACTAATTACTTTCTAATTAAATATTACTTATATATATTACTTATATAATATATCATATATACTTATATATCATATCATTACTTATATATCTAATACATATAACTAATATATATTACTTATAAAATATATCATATATATTTATATATCATATCATTACTTATACATATCTAATATATAAGTAATTTTTAAGTAGATTAATAATCTAATTTTTGATTATATTAGTAATATCTAATATATAAGTAATTTAAAAAACAAGTATAAAAACATAGTTATTTTATATATATCTAAAATGTATTTATTATATATTATATATCTAATATGTATATTTTACATATATCTATAAAATAAGTATACACATGCATATATATATCTATATGTACATTCAAGAGGTACACATGTAAATATATTTATTTTTAATGTTAAGTGTGAAAGATAAAGAATTTTGGGGATTTTTTTTATATGTCTTTGAGAGCTTCCTTAGAGATAAAAGCATTTTCTAGTCACATGAGTGGTGTCCTGGAGCCAGCCCACACTCCATAACAAACACTGATTGTTAAATGTTCAAGCATTTAGTGAGCTGTTAATTATTTATTTATTTTTGGCCAGGGCCGGGTTTGAACCCGCCACCTCCAGTATATTGGGCCGGCTTCCTATTCCTTTGAGCCACAAGCGCCACCCTAGTGAGCTGTTATTATACACAGCTATTATTAAATACTAAGTTGTATAAACTTAAAATTAAATAAATTATATTAAATACAAAGACAATACATTTTCAAAATTATTTCTTCTCTGATACTTAACTACTATAGTTATTTGTGCCCTGGAGGTTATTTATATCACTCATATCTATGTGCTGGAATGGCAGGATGTCATGTCCTGCTTCTGTGTATCTTCCCAACTCTGTTCAGTGACATCAGGTTCATTGTCTGAAGCCGAGAGTGGTGAGAATATTTATATCACAGAAATCAGAAGATATTATAAGTTGGGCTTGCATTTATCATTTTGCTGACTGTCCAGAATAAAGCAATGAAGAAAAGTGTTAGCAATGCAAATTAAACTTAAAAATTTGTTGTGTAGGTAGCCATTACATTGCACAAAGCACAAAACACCGAGGAAATAGTCTTCCCAGGTTCTAAACTATCATCTGATTCAATAAAGAAGTTGCTCAGAAATATTCTGGCATTACTCATTGTTGTTTCACTTTGTCTTATTTATTAAAATAAACAAAAATATCAATCAATACTCATATTGAAGCTGTGCCTGTTCATTAATTTTAACTATATGTTGGCCATAGATAACATGTATAAGAGTTAGCCAAAAATTAAGGAATGTATTCGGTGAGAAATCACTGACCTTATGAATAAAAAGTGTTCTACATTTCATAATATTTGTTAATTATGTGTGCTAACATCCCTTATGTGAATGAGGTTTATGATGAACTTATTTTTTTTATATGTGTACACATGCAGGTACTTCCCACTCCCACAGAACTGGTTGTTAAAAGTTTGCCAGAACAGCACTTGTTACACTTGATTTCTGATTACTTATAAGCCATAATCAGAACTGCATTCTATTCTCTATTTTCTGACAGTGTTTCTTAAAAGTATATGATGGTGTGTCTTGATGTGCCTTGTGCTGGAAATAGACTATATTCCCTACATAGCATCAACTTTCCTGGAGAGTCATAGGAAACATTAAAACCTCTGAGAAGTCCTTCAGTGGGGAAGCAGTTAGTACCATATTAGCACAGTGATTCTGAAACTTTTTGACTACTGACTTTTTCTTCTTTTTGTGTGAATATTGATTTCACAGTTTGAAAAATGCTGCTTTAGAGATTCATTAACCAGCTTCATTTGTTGGATTGTTTGTGACCAGGTCACAAGGTTTCAAATATATTTCACTATTCACCTTAATCCTATGATTCAATGAGTCAGTAGTTAAAAGGCATCTTTTTGAGTAAGTGCTCAAAAATCTTATTTTCTTACCTGAAAGCAAATGTATGATAGGTTACAAATAAATCAGTTCAATGACTGAATTCGTCAGAATGACTCAGACTCTATTTGGGAATTCTGTTGACAACATCTGACCTTGACTTATGTGGTGGTTTTAATCCTTTGGATGCTGGATCTTCTTCATATAAACCACTTCTCTCCCAGGAGGTATTAGGCATATGATGAGGAATGGAAACATCTCTGTGAAGCGGCAATGATCACACTCATTGCCTAGTTAAAATATCACCTGTGTGACTTTCATCATTGTGGAGGTACTTAAACAATTTCTCAAAGGGAAAATAATATGTACGGTACATTTGCTGATTATTTTTGCAACATAATTGGAATTGCCTTTCAATCTCTACTGTCTGCCATAAATATATGACAGGTGCTGTAGTGTCTTGAGAACCTTGTTGTTAACACACATCACTATCATGTTAACAACTATGTTCTAAGAGTACGTGTAAAATCTCATGATGGAAAAAGATCTTAAACCACATTTGGTCCCATCCTAACCTCAACAGTATCTCAACTCTGGATGTCTACTTTCCGTTTGAATGATTCCTGTAGCAGCTATCTAAGGACTGAGGAAGCCAGTCTGTAATTGGTGTATATATTTATGTATACACACACATAAAACATATATTCGTTAGAAACTTTCACTTACATTGATTCAAAGCCATTTTCTTATAACTTCCACCCACCTATTGGTTCTAGGACTTCCATCCAAGCCTGCATACAAAGAAATTTTATTCCTCTTTTATTTATTCCGTGGGAGTTCTGTAGCATTTGCAAAGGCTACTCTTTGAGTCTCCTTACTCTCATTTCCTTTCCAGACCAATGGCATCAATTGTCCTCATATGATTTTTTACTGAGCTATAGATCTTATCTGTGTGCATTTCATTTTGTATTTGTCACCCTTAAAATTAAATACTCCAGGGAAAATCTAGGTGGCACACTGCAAAAAGAGATCCTTGGCTTCCTTATCTGTGACACCGAGGTATTTCTTCTAACTTCATGTTAAGATTGTCTTAAACCACTGTGTTTGTAGCTGAAATCTCCAGTAGTTAGGTTTGCACAGTGGCTGCTGAGTAAGACACACCATTCTGTCATACCCTTTTATGGTCTTATTCATTTCTGTCTGATGATATTTGGCCTATCATTCTTGTCCTTTGCTCAATTTTGCAAGTTTGCTTCTTTCATCTAACTTAGTATTTATTTTTTAGTTTTGTTGCTAAGTTACTAATCAAAATGTTGAAACTGAAAAGAATCTGTAATGGCATTGTATTTTTTCTTTTTTATTAATATTAAATACAACAATATGATCACAGTATTGGGTTTTTGCAGTCATTGGTTTTTATTCTATTTTTATGAGGTTACATTGAAGCTATGTTAACAATGTTAGTAGGTTATGTATTTTGGACCCTTAATAATTACTCAATGTAATGCCTCAAATTGCTAATCATTCATTAGGTGTTAAAATTTAAATACTGAACCTACAAAAACTAAATAAAAATGACTAAGTCTAATATTAATTAACAGGAATTTCAAGGGACATAATAATTCAGAATATAATAGTTCAAATTTTTAAAATATGGAAGAATACCGAGTGAAATTTATAGTATCCTTACTAGGCTGTTTTTGTCTAAACTTGCACTTGTAAACAAGTTGATGACTATCATGATAAAGAAACTTGTAATTCCTTGAATTTATCAAATAATTTAGGCAGAGAGGGCTTGGTGCAAAACTTATTGACAATTATCCTGTACAGTTTGCGTCCAATGCATAGTAAGAAACAGAATACAATTGTTCATAGTTTTCACTTTTCTTCCAAATACAATGAAAATTCTTAGCATATGAAGCACACGAGGCAGACTGACTGACTATGACTCTAAGTGTGTTTTGGCTCACCATTTTACAACATAGGATCTGCTCCTAAGTTTTAAGGTGAAGGTAAAGACTGTAGTATGTTAGCAATAAATGAATTAGATTACGTTGCTTCCTGATGTAAGTCCTCCTCTGCCTCCTTATTTTAATAAGCAAGAAATATAGACTGCTCAACTTGATTTTCAAGACAGAGCCTGCCCTTTCTCACCTCCCCTGCATCAACCATACCATCATCTATCTGTTCCCTAAAGAAGATGGGTTCATCTTGCTTGAAGACTTTTCACCAGCTATCAGCAAAGATCTCCCTGTAGGCTTAGAAGCCCATTTCTTCTTACATTTCAAGTGTCAACCCCCAGATCATCTTCTCAGAGGTCTTTCTAGACCCCTCTATCAGAGTAGTCCTTCTTTCTTCCTCACATGCTCTTAATCATAATAACTTGTTTTTTTCATGGCCCTTATTACTACTGGAAACCATCTTGTTTTATTTATGTGATTATTGTCTGGCTGGCAACCATAGAACATAAGCTCTATGAGGGGAAGAGCATCATCTTATTTATTTAGTCCTTATGCCTGGAACAATGTCTGGCATCTAGTAGGCACACAACAAGTATTTGTCAAAAGGATGAATGAGTTAATTATTCTTTTTTTCAATTGTGTTTTATTGTTTGAGATTCATTGACGGTACAAAGAATTAGGTCACACTGATTGCATCTGTTAGGTAAAATCCCTTTTATATTTGTGCCATACACCATGACCCCTATCCCCCTTCCTCCTACCCTCTCCCCACTACTTCATTCCCCTACCCACCCCTAGTATTAGCTCATCTACTGGCTTCATATTAGAATTGAGTATGTTGGATTCTTGCTTCTCCATTCTTGTGATGCTTTACTAAGAAGAATGTGTTCCACTGACATCCAGGTTAATACAAATGATAGAAAGTCTCTATCTTTTTTAATGGCTGAATAGTATTCCATATATCACATGAAATATATGTGTGGTATCTATATCCCACAGCTTGTTAATCCATTCCTGCATTGATGAACGTTTAGGTTGTTTCCACCTTTTGGTGACTGTAAATTGAGCTGCAATAAACAGTCTAGTGCAAATGTCCTTATTATAAAAGGATTTCTTTTTTCTTCTGGGTAGATGCCTACTAACAACATTGCAGGATCAAATGGAAGGTCTAACTTGAGTTCTTTGAGGATTTTCCATACTTCCTTCCAAACTTGTATTAGTTTGCAGTCCACTAGCAGCATAAGTGTTCCCTTCTCTATACATCCACTCCAGTATCTGCACTTTGTTAGGTGGGCCATTCCCACTGGGGTTAGGTGATATGTCAGAGTAGTTTTGTTTTGCATTTCTCTAATGAGTAGGGATGAGGAGCATTTTTTCATATATTTGTAAGCCATCCATCTATCTTCTTTAGCGAAGGTTCTATTCATGTCTGTTGTCCAGTGACATGTGGGGTTTTTCTTTTTTATTGTTGTTGGTGGTTAATTTGCATCCTCTGTAGATCACAGTTATCAAGCTTTTGTCTGATTGATAATATGCAAGTATCTTTTCCCATTCTAAAGTTTGTCTATTTTCTTTGGTGGTTATTTCCTTAGCTGTACAAAAGCCTTTTTGGTTTAATTAAGTCCCATTTGTTTATTTTTATTTTTTTGTGGCAATTGCCATGAAAGTCTTCTTTTTTTCACATTTTAAAACAAAATTTATTGAAAGAAAAATCTTATCCTGAAGATTCCATCAGGCAGTACATAAGGGATGACTATGAAGTTTTTTCATCCAAATGAGAGAATACAGGGTGTCCACAAAGCTTATTTTCAAAGCAGTCCCTCTGAATGTTTATCCATTTATTCCATAGCCACTCTCATTACCCACATGGCTTGAGAAACCTCTTGGAGAGTTGCCTAGGGAACCTACAGGATTCATCTGAAAGTCATCATGACAAGTCTTCTTGCTTGAACATAGGTATTTTTGAATCAGCTCAAAGCCATCTGGATACAAATTTGGTAAACATGTTGGGCAACAAACAATATAAAACCCTCCCAAGCAACAAAACCAAAAAAATAGACAGTGCTGTTTTAGATGGAAAATGAGACATAAAAACTCTAAGAACCTGTTAAGTGCCACAGGAGGCATTAATTGCTTTCATCCATATGGTCTCACTTGATGTTCTGAACCTTGTGAAGCAGTGGCATTCCTGACAATGACTCTAGTTTACAGGGTTGATGAGTTGCCTCAAGTAATGCTATTTGTTAAGTGGTAGAGTCAGTACCTACATATGAGTTTGGTTGGGCTTGACAGTGCACTTGGAACTTAGTAAGATGGAATTATTATCTCTAACTTGGAGGGCAGTATGACCTGTGGCATGAGATTGGAATAGGATATTTATGTTACATGGGTAACATTAATCCTTTCTTCTCATTTCTATGAAGTATGCTGATGTACTTTCTAGACTACACTGTAATCTGTTTATGTCTGTCTACTCAGTTAGATTGCATTCCCTAAAGAAGGGAATATGGTTTTCTTCATGTCCACATTCCTAAAAGCTAGCCAATATCCAACATACACTTGGTATACCTGTTTCTTGTTTGGTTGCTGACTCTACATTGACTTTGGGTGTTTTTTTTTTTTTTTTTTTTTTTAAAGACAGAGTCTCACTTTGTTGCCATTGGTAGAGTGCCATGGTATCACAGCTGACAACAACCTCAAATTCTTGGGCTTAACCAATTCTCTTGCCTCAACCTCCAAAGTAGCTGGGACTACAGGTGCCCGCCACAATGCCTGACTATTTTTATTATTTTTTTAAATTTCAAATTTAGTTGAAATTTATGAGGAACAATGATAGGATTACAGGTAATAATTTTATAGTTTATCAATAATGCTTGAATTTTTAAAGAACAATTTATGATTCTATCACAAGAATAACAATAAATATGTGGCCATTGATTTTACAACTTCACATATGCCTTGAACAATTATTCCTTAAGTTCCTATTCTTCACATGCAAAATATGCTACAGCCAAACACAAATAGCACAATGTGTACAGTAAGCAGATTATTTAACAGCAGCTAAGTTCTAAAGAGTCTACAAAAAATAATCAGCAAAATTCATTGGGAAAAGTTGTCCTTAAGATTCTATTTACATTGTCATGAAGTGAAACCAACTGATATGTGGAAATTGACAATGAATTCAGACCAAAAAAATTCTGTCATAGAAGATTCAAGTCATGGCTGCATTTTCAGTGTAAGCCACCACTAAATGTTTTTCTGACAAATGCAGAGAGACATATTCACTCATTCCTCCATATTGAGGTCACTCATGATTGTCAATGATACAGTAAAACCTTATTATACAAGTTTGTTATTCAACTGTGTCCACTTTAATCAATCAAAATCATGTTTTCCATATATGTAGTCAAACGTAACACATCTATTCACTACAACATAGCATCCTTCTCCTTTGATGCTGACATTACAAGGGAACGAAAGCAATTATGATTCATGCCTATAAACTGTACTGCATTTGAAGAAGTTTCAACTTAATTTTCATCATGTCTTCATTGTTGTAACTAGTGACAGGTTTCAGGCTAAATGTTAAGAATACATAGAAGATAACAGCTAAGCTTCTTTTCTGTCATTTTTTTTTAAAATTTGGAGTATCAGGGGTACACATATTTTTGCACAGATTGAGTCAAGGTTCAACCAGATAGTGTTCATTGTGCTCAGGATTTGTGGATTTACTTATCCCTTCCTCACCAGCTTGATTTTCATTGAGATTTACTTCCATCTTTTATTAATTTATTCACGTATTGGTGAACAGTCAGTTGTTTCTATGTCTTTGCAATTGAGAATTGTGTAACATACATAGGTGTCCATTATATAGTTTTTTTTCTGTGTCATACTTTATAATTCTAGTGGAACTCAACTGATTTCATTACCTCCCTATATACAGTTTTTCACTTCTGAGGTTTTGCTAATTTCCATATGAAGGCAATGCTCGCATTAGAGGATGAGGTAGGAAGTATTCCCTCCTCTTCACTTTTTTCAAAAATTGTAAGACTTAGTTCTTTAAATGGTTGGTAGAATTTATCATTGAAGCCATATGGTCTAGACATTTTGTTTTTGGAGAGGTTTTTGATTACTGATTCAATCTCCTTACTCTTCAGATTTTCTGTTTCCTTGTAATTTACACTTAGTAGGTTGTTTTTAGGAATTTATCTAGTTTATACAATTTGTTGGCATACACTGCTGATCCTATTGTCTAATGATTCTATTACTGTAAATTTATAGTAATTTCTCTAATTTTATATCTGATTTTAGTTATTTAGTTGTTTCTCTTTTTCTATTTTTTAAATTAAATCATAACAGTATAAATTAATGCATTTGTAGAATACCGGTTATTTTTAGAGATGAGGTCTTGCTCTGGCTCAGGATGGTTTTGAACTTCTGAGCTTGGGCAACCGACCTGCCTCAGCTCCCCAAGTGCTAGGATTACAGTCGTGAGTCATAGTGCTTGTCTATCCCCTGACTTTGGACATGTCACTTTCCCCTCTTGACCTCCACATTGCCCTGTGAAATGAGAATAGGTGAGTAAAGGCCCTTTGAGCTTTAAAGAGTTAAATAAAACTTGTAACTGCTTTTAGTGGTGGTACTAAATAATTCCCAAGCCATTACACTTCCTGTTACTTCAGAGAGAGATATTTGACCTTAATATCTTTCCTAAGATCCAAGAAATCCCTGATATGAATAGAACTCTGAAATCATAAATAGCCAGAAGCTATGGAGTGGTATAGAGTTTTTTTCCTGCCATGTCATGGCTTGATGGATAGGACTTACAGATCTGGCTTTTGGAGTGGTATCTTGCCACTTCAGTGCTCCCATGGAATTTTATCCTAGCTTTCAAATTAGTCTCAAGAATGATTTTTAGTATTGGTGGTTTTGTGAGTTTTTCAAGATTGTTATTGACACAACAGCTTCTGGAAATCTTTTTACAGAGAGCACGCAGGCTTCTTTGAGCCTACAGGACCAAACTGAGTGGGAGCAGGCTACACTTGCTGAGTAGCTGTTGTCTGAGATACTGCACGATGGCTGCATCCTGCTCCTCTATACAGGAGGCTCTCTGTGGAATCCTCCTCCCCCCCGCAGGTACACTACAAAGTGCTCCAGTGTTCTAGCCTTGCTCTTTGCAAGAAGATCCAGCTTCCTTGGACACTGGAGTCTGTGTGGGAGGCAGGCCCTAAGTGAATGAACAAGATAGTCGTGTTAGAAAAGTAGCTTATGGGCCTCCAACGATGAGCAGGGTGACTTGGCCTTCATCTTCCCCTCAGAGCTGCCATTTTGTCACTGCTTCCCTCACGAGCACTGTAAGCTCTTTCCCAGGGCCTGCTTCATCCAACTCCTATTGGGTGGGAGTGGCCTCTCAGGCTTTGCTGGGATGGAAGGCTGACAGGCTAGGGTGGGCAGCCCGAGACCTCTGGGCTGGGCCTGCTTCTACCCCGGCAGCTCTTCTAGCCTGTCTAGCCACCGGGTTGTGAAAGTCTTCTTTATAAAATCTTTCCCCAGGTCAGCATCTTCGTGTTTCCTCCACATTTTCTTTAAGGATTTTTGTTTCATGCCTTATATTTAAATCTTTTATCCATCTTAAATAAATTTTTATAAGTGGTGAGAGGTATGCATCCAGTTTTAGTCTTTTACATGTGGTTATCTAGTTCTCCCAACACCATTTATTAAATAGGGATTCTTTTCCCCAGTGTATGTTCTTGTTTGGTTTATCAAAGATCAGATGGCTGTAAGATGTTAGTTTCATCTCATCATTTTCTATGTGGTTCCAAATATCAGTGTCTCTATTTTTGTGCCAACACCATGCTGTTTTGATCACTATGGCCTGGTAGTGAAGCCTAAGGACTGGTAGGCAGATAACCCTGGATTTGTTTTTATTACTAAAAATTGCCTTGGCTATATGTGTGTTTTTCTGTTTCCATACAAAATGAAGAATTATTTTTTCTAAGTCTTGAAAGTATGGTGATGATATTTTAAAGGGGATTGCACTGAATGTGTAGGTTGCTTTTGGAAGTATAGACATTTTAACAATGTTGATTCTTCCCAGCCATGAGCATGGTATGTTCTTCCATTTGTTTATATCTTCTGCTATTTCTTTTCTTACGGTTTTACAATTTTCTTTATAGAGGCCCTTCACCTCTTTGTTAGATATATTCCTAGGTATTTCATTCTTTTTGAGGCTACTGTGAAGGGAAATGTGTCCTTGATTAGCTTCTCATTTTGGCTGTTATTGGCATATACAAAGGCTACTGATTTGTGGACATTGATTTTATATCTTGAGACATTACTGTATTTTTTGATCACTTCCAGGAGTCCTGTGGTGGTCTCTTTGGGATTTTCTAAGTATAAGATCATATCATTGGCAAAAAGCGAGAGTCTGACCTTTTCTGCTCCCATTTGGATGCCCTTTATTTCCTTCTCTTGCCTGATTGTATTGGCAAGAATTTCTAGTAGTATGTTGAATGGTAGTGGTGATAGAGGATAACCTTGTCTGGTTCCAATTCTAAGTGGAAAAGCTATCAGTTTTACTCCATTCAGTAAAATATTAGCTGTGGTTTTGTCATAGATGGCTTCATCAGTTTAAGAAAAGTGCCACCTATGCCTATATTATTCATTGTTCTTATTAGAAAAAGATGCTGAATTTTATCAAATGCTTTTTTCTGCATCTATTGATCTATCGTATGGTCTTTTGTTTTGTATCTCTTGATATGGTAAATTATGTTTATGGACTTGAGTATTTTAAACCAGCCTTGCATCCTGGGATAAAACCTGCTTGATCATGATGAATGATTTTTTTAATGTGTAGCTGTAATCTATTGGCTAGGATTTTATTGAGAATATATTCACTAGTGAAATTGATCTGAAGTTCTTTTTAGTTGGGTTTTTTCCTGGTTTTGGTATCAGGGTAATGTTTGCTTTGCAGAACATGTTGGGAAGATTCCTTCCTTCTCAGCTTTTTGGAATAATTTCTGAAGCATGGGTATAAGCTCTTCTTTGAAGGTTAGAGGGTGTGAAGCCATCTAGACCAGGGCATTTTTTTATTGAGAGATTTTTAAAAATTGTTTCTTTGATCTCAGTTCTTGAAATTGGTCTGTTCAAGAGACCATTTAAGTCTCTTGGTTAAGTCTAGAGAGAATGTATAATTCCAGGTATTGATCTATTTTCTCCACCTTGTTAAATTTCTGGGCATAGAGTTTCTTGTAGTACTCAGAGATGATCTATTGTATCTCTATGGCATCTGTTGTTATTTCCTCCTTATCATTGCTGATTCAGGTTAACAGAGAGTTTACTTTTCTGTTTCTCATTAAGCTGGCCAAAGGTTTATTGATTTTATTTTTTTAAAAAACCAAATATTTATTTTGTTAATTTTCTGAATGATTTTTTTTTGTTTTCAATTTCATTAATCTCTGATTTAAAATTGGTTATTTCTTTTCTTCTGCTGGGTTTGGGATTAGATTGTTCTTGTTCTCCAATTCCATAAGATGGTTTGTGAGTTTGTTGATGTGTTGTCTTTCTAATTTTTGAATGTATGTGTCTAATGCAATAAGTTTTCCTCTTAAGATTGCTTTTGCTGTATCCAGAGGTTTTGGTAACTTGTGTCTTTATTGTTGTTTTGTTTGAGGAATTTAATGATTTCCTCTTTTATTTCTTCCTGAACTCAACTATTGTTCAGCATAAGGTTGTTTAATTTCCATGTCTGTGTGGGGGTGAATGTTTTTGTTGGAGCTGAGTTCCACCTTTATTGCCTTGTGGCCTGAGAAGATACAAGTATAATTTCTATTATTTTAATTTTGCTGAGGTTTAATTTGTATACAAGGATGTGCTCTATTTCAGATTATGTACTATGGGCTGACAAGAAAAATGTATATTCTTCAGCTGTGGGATGGTGTATTCTGTATATATCTATTAATTCCATTTGTTCTAGGGTCACATTTAAATCCTTTGTATCTTTGTTGAGTTTCTGTTTATAAGCTCTGTCCTGTTCTGTCAGAACAGTGTTGAAGTCCCTAGTTATTATGGTATAATGGGATATCATGTTGCTCAGACCCATCAAGGTCTGTTTCATAAATATGGGAGCATGTAAGCTGGGTGCATACATATTTAAAATTGAAATATCTTCTTGGTGTATTCTTCCTTTGACTAGTATAAAGTGTCCATCTTTGTCTTTCTTAAATTTAGTTTCTTTAAAAATACTTGTATCTAAAAACAAGATTGTGACCCCCTCCTTTCTTCTGATTTCCATTTGCTTAAAATAATGTTTTCCATCCCTTAACCCTGAGTTTTGATTTGTTCTTCAAGACTAGGTGTGTTTCCTGAAAACATTATATGGATGGCTTCTTCTTTTTAATCCAATTAGCCAGCCTGTGCCTCTTCAGTGATGAATTCAATCCATTGACATTTATTCAGATTTTTGATAAATATGGTGGAGTTCTCTTCATCTTTTGTGAAGGTCTGTTGTGTAGTTTTATCCTTTGTGCCACTGTGGAAGCTAAATTTTGACCTTTAGCTTCTGGGTGTTTAGTTTACTGGTGGTCCATTGTGATGGTCAGTGTTGAGAATAGATCTAAGTATTTCCTATAAAAGTGGCCTTGTTGCAAATTTCCTTAGTACTTGTATATCCACAAAAGATTTGATTTCTTCATCAATTTTCAAGTTTAGTTTAGCAGGATACAGAATTCTGGGCTGAAAATTATTTTGTTTAAGAATTTTAAAGGTGGATGAATATACTTTTCTAGCTTGGAAGGTTTCAGTTGAAAAGTCTGCTGTAATCCTAATGGTTCTGCCTGTGTAGGTCAGTTTGCACTTACTCCTGGCTACTTGCAGAATGTTTTCTTTCGTCTTGACTATGAATAATTTCATTATAATATGTCTTGGAGAGGCTCTGTTTGATTTGAGATGACCAGGGGTTTGATATCCAGCTGAAAAGAGTGTGTCTGGGTTTAGTAAAACTTGCAAAGTTTTCATTTATGATAATTTCCAGTAGAGCTTCCATTCCTTTGGGACAATCTTCTTCTCCTTCAGGAATTCCTATTATTCATATGTTTGAACACTTCATGGAGTCTTGTAGTTCTTTAAGTGCCTGTTCTACTTTATCTCTCTTCTTTTCTGCTTCTTTAGCTACCTGGATTAACCTGAAAACTTTATCCTCTAGCCCTGAGGTTATTTCTTCTCTATGGTATAACCTAGTTTTGATACTTTCTACTGTACCTTTACAGTCCCCAATTGTCTTCTTCATGTCCTTCAGCTCTGCCATATCCTTTCTATATTCTACATATCTCTCATCTGACTTTTGATTCTGTATTTCCATTTTCTCCTCCATTCCTTTTATTGTCTTTATCATCTATATTTTAAATTCCCTTTCTGTCAAGTTTTAATTTTTTATGGGTATAGTTTTCTGCAGTAGCTGCCTATGATCCCTTGAGGGGGTTACTCTGATTTCGCTTTTCATGGTGCCCCAATTTTTCTGTTCCTCCTGATGTGTTCTTTTAATTTTTTTTACCTCCTTGTCCTCCTTTTTCCTTCTCTCTTCTTACCTTCCTTCAAATTACCTTGTCTCATAGATTAGGTCAAGAGGAAGAGAAGGGTAATGCCCAAGCAGGGAAAAACAAGAGGAAAAGAAAGAAAGAAGAAAACAGAAGGAAAGTGAAAAAGAAGAGAAAAAGAAATAAAAGGGAAGGGGAATGAAAGAAAAGAATTGAAGAATAGGAGAGAATGAGGATAGGTAGAGAGAATGGGAATGATAGAAGAAATGGTATTGATTGGCATAGTGTTAAGGCCACTCCTATAATTTAAGGATATTGAGGAGCTGGACTGAGAGGGTTCCTCAAATTCAGAAGCTCCTTACCAGCCTGAGCATAGCCAAACTCCTCTTCATGACCACAAATACAGGAGTCCTTAATCTTGATGAAAGTAAATGGAAGTTAAGAATAAAACCAATCATATAAATTTGCAAGAACAAAACACAACACAACAAAACAAAAAAAGCTCAAATACAAAAAACTACAGCAACCTCAGCAATATAGAAAAGAAGAGGAATAAATAAATAAATAATAAGGAAAGTTAAAAAAATACTAAAAAAAATTTATATATAGCAGAACAGACCAACCTTAATAGGATGTACATGTTGTAATATGTCACCAGGACACCAGGTGGCACTGTGTTTTTTTAGGAGACAGAGAATATAGCCAGCAACCTGTATAGTTCTTATTCCCAATTTAGTTGCCTTTGGTGATCATCTGATTGTTTCTACAGTGTTCAGATCTTGTTAGGTTGGTATCTTAAAGCTCTCCAGAATCCTTCAGGGGCAGGTCTCATAGTGCTCCACGATGACAGTTCCCAGGGGGTGCAGGAGTCCCTTAGCCTATCCCAAGATTGGAGTTCTGATCCTGGTAGGAAGAATTAAGATGGTCATGCTTTAGGCCCATGCTAAGACCTTCTTATGACCTTCCCACAAGGGCAGCCCCCTGGCCACCAAGATTTTCCCAGTATGGCTGTCTTGCCAGTCATCAAACCTATGGTAAATCCACTCCAACAGATATTCAAATCTGGTTCCTATATACTGTTTGAGTCCCCCCACTCTTCCAAGCTTTCCACTCAATGCAGCTTCCTCCCCAAACTGAAAACTCCCATCCTAGACCTCCATGGCCACCCCCCCCAATCCCAGCAGGTTGCAATCACTTGCCTAATGCATCAAATTTCCACTGCTCCAGATCACATACTATATCCAGCTCACCAATTCCTCACTATGCTCCCTGAACTATGAATCCAAGCAAGATTCCAGTTGTACTAAGAAAAACAATCCTCTGGTCTACCATCTCGATCTGCCCCAAATTGGTTAATTCTTATAGTGCTATGAAATCAGTATCTATTCCTTGCTATTATCCTGGTTCCCCCCCTCCTTTTTTAAATCAGAAAATTAAATAGGATAACAACAAATAGGAGAAACACAGATCTTCAGTAACATTTCTTTGCTGGTAAGAATGTTCTTCCCAAATTAGCACAGGACAAAGGTAGAGACAAGGGGTTTCCCTCAATAGCTCACATTACACTATTTCATTTCTTGTGTATTCTGGGTTCATCCAGATGAACAGAATGCTATAGGGTAAAAGTTCAGTCTGGAGCAATGAGAAGAAAAATAACTGGAGTTATAGATAATATTCTCAAAGAGGCTTAGAATATGGACATAGTCAATAATTTTATAGAAACAAACCCTGTGCTATGGTTTGAATGTGTCCCTCAATATTCATGTGTTGGCAACTTTATCCCTAATGCAACATCATTGGGAGGTAGGGGCCTCTTGGAAGATTTTAGGTCATGAGGGCTCTGCCCTCATAAAGGATTAATACTACTACATAAAGGACTTACAGAAGGGGCTTCACTCTCTTTTGCCCTTGCACATTTTGTCATGTGAGCACACAGTAAGAAGACCATCACCAGATGTTAGCACCTTGATCCTGGAATTCCCAGATTCCAGGCTGTAAGAAATAATTTTCTGTTTTTCATAAATACTCATTCTCAGGTATTCTGTTATGGTAGCACAAAACATATTAGACAGAAATTACTACCACGGGTGGATTGTTGCTGTAACAAATACCTTAAAAATTGTGCAAGCAGCTTTGGAACTCAGTTATGGGTAGGGGTTAGGACAATTTTGAAGTAAATGCTAAAAAAAGTATACATTGCCACGAAGGAAGCATTAATGGTAATTCTGATGAAGACTCAGAAGAAGAGAACTGTAGTAAAAAATATGAAACTTCTTAGAGATTATTTAAATGGTCATGCACTGAATGTTTGTAGAAATAAAGGTAGTAAAGCCTGTTCTGATAAAGTCTCAGATGTAAACAAGGAATAAGACATTAGGACGAGGGGAAAGACTGTTTTTATTATGCAGTGGCCAAGAATTTGGCTGAATTATGTTACTGTTCTGGGACTTTATGGGAGGTAGAACTTATGAGCAATGAACTGGGACATTTGACAGAAGAAAGCTCTACACAGCAAAGTATTTGGGATGCTGCATGGCTTCTCTTAATTGATGATAAAAAAGTGTGAAAAGAGAAAATTGATTTAAAGATAAAATTTATAATTAAAAGGAAAGTAGAACATAAAGATTTGAAAAACTCTCAGCCTAGCCCTATAAAGAATAAAAAGGCATGTTTAGGAAAGAATGCAAGGGTGTGGTCAAGCAACCACTAAGGACATTAATATGGATGGATAGAAGGAAGCCAGGTACTACTCATGAAGATAATGGAAGAATAGCATCAAAGGCATTTTAGAGATTTCAGGGTACTACTCTGCTCAACCCAGGCACCTAGAATGCCATGGCCTTAAGGGCAAGACTGTTTAAAGAAAAAGCCCCAGAGCACATGTGGGGGACATCAGGACTCATTAGCCAGGGACACTTCAGATTTCTAATCCCTAAATTCCAATGCATGCTCCTCAACCTCCCCAGCCTAAGTATGGCTTGGACTACTACTCCAGAATCCCCAAGAAGTGAGCTACAGTGGCATCTCTGTAGTGCTAATTCTGCAGGAATGCAGAGTGCAAGAGATATGGTGGCTCTCGTTTCTTCCTCCTAGATTTCAAAGGAACTCAAGAAGAGTCTGGGTCTGGGCAGAGATTTGCTACAACAACAGAGATTTTTTTTTTTTTTTTTGGCCAGGCCTGGGTTTGAACCCACCACCTCTAGCATATGGCTACCCTTTTGAGCCACAGGCGCTGACCAAGAACAGAGATTTTTAATGGTTTCCCTTTTGGTCCTAACATGTTTATAAAGACTTATGTTATCTATTTACTGTGTACTCTTGTCTTCTCTCATGAAAGCCCACCTTGTGCTTTATGTTCTAGGCAGACAGAATTTCTTTCAGCCTTTTAAATATGCCTGCACTACTACTACCATCCCCATCCCACCTCTACTAGATCAGCAACATCTCTTATGCTCAGCTTAGAGTTTCTGCTGGGAATTGGTATCTATTAGAGTAGTAGGTTGAAAGTAAGACTCTGGCACATTATACTAAGAAGGAATTGTGTGGGAGGGCATAGCATAGTGCAAAGAAACAAATGAAAAGCTAAACACTTAGGAGTTGGGACTTTTGGTGTCCATGTATCCTTGTCTTGGGATACAAGACATGTCTGAAGCATCTTTGGAAATAGAATCAGGATGCCAACTAGATACAGGGAGTAGGTGCTTTCTCTACAAAGAGGAATTAGAATAGTAAGTAGGTACATTTCTAACAGATCATCTAGGACAGAGCATTATCATTCACCTGAAAAGTGACAGGAAATACAAAAATTAAGTAAGGAGAGGGTTCAAGGCACTTGAACTAGTCTAGCTGAGGACTAGCTAAGAGCTATGAGAGGCTCCTGAATGAGGGAAAAGAATAAGAGAGAAAGCCCCAGGGCTTCATACTCTGATGTTGGCTTTTACAATCTCAGCTGTGGGAGAACCCCTCAACTCATGAGAGCCTCAGGCCTAACATGAGGAACTGCTGGGAGATTGCATAGAGATGTTGCTCCAGAAAGGGAATCTATGGGAAATCCCATAGGCACCTGAGTAGATACTAGGGATCTACAAATGTGGTGGCTGCCACTGTACTGATCTGTGGAGGAGACGAGAGACTGAGGGCTTTCATGCAAGGTGGGCAGGTCCCTGCAACCCAGCTGTATGCTGCTGTTGAGACCGAGATGTGAGTGGTATCCACTCCCTGTAGCCTGTCTAGAAGGTGCCCTACTCTCAGGTCACAGCCCCAAGGCACCATTTTGAGAGTTTAACATTGGGCCTAGTTCAAGTTGACATGGTTGCAGCTGCCACCAGGCCAGGGAGGGACAGGGAAACTGGATTCCTAGGCCTAACCTAGAATAATGCCTATTGTCTTGTAAATAAATGGCTGCTGTGAGACTGAGAAATGAAGGGACTGCATTCCCCGCAGTTCTTGCCCATGCTACTCACCTACGGAGGGCCCTACCCTCTCTGGTGGCAGGCCCAAGCTGGCCCCACCTGAAAGTAAAATGCTGTTTACACTTTGCCCTTGAGTCAAGCTTGTGGTGTCATAAATACAGCCACCACCAAGCTGGGGAGAGTCAAGGAAGACCAATTTCTCCTGAGCATATTTAGGACCATACCTACTGCTCTGCTATAGGCAGCTGTGGAATTGGAGACTATCCCACCAAACCCATTATAGCTACCAGCACCATTTTCATCCCAGTGGGTTTTCCTAGTGATAGGGTTTCCCTATCATTGACATCAAACCAGCTTCCCAGGGGCCTGTGAACCTGCCCCCAAACCCACCCCACTGTTCTTACTATTAGTTTCTAAGCAAGCCACCTGGAGGCCCAATAATTGGTCCTCCATGACCCAGTAATGCCAGTACCAGTGTGTGGTGCTCTGGGCATAAAAACAGGAACACTAGGCCCATTTCTGCCATGACTGAGGCCTAAAGGTGGGCTCAGTAACAAGTAAGCCCCTAGTGAAATTTTATCACAGCCTCAAACCCATAACTGTACCCTAAGGCACCAAGGAAATTATAGATACTACTGACCCTGTGTACTACCTAGGAAATCATACAAAAATCACACTACTGCAGACACCCAAAGTCAAAGCCAAAATATCCCACTCAACCAACAGCGTATATACATCTTCAGGAAAAAATGATCTCTGAAATTTAAAAATAGTCAGGAACAACAACTGTGACATTTAATGCACATTTATCAATGACAGAATATAGGAAATATGGAAAACTAAGGAATTATAACACCACCAAATGAAAGAAAGAATTTTTAAATTAGCAAGGTTGTCAGGGTATGTGGAATACTTTCTGTGTGCAGAATACAATTATAACAGGAACTCTACTTAAGAGATGCAAACACTGTAACCTAATTGTTTGTACCCTAACATTAATTTGAAATAAAAAAATAAAATAACATTAACAAGGTTTCTATGAAAGAAACCCTATCAGACTAATAGTAGACATATCATGAGAAAAGTTATAGCCTAGAAAAGAATGGGATAGCATTTTAAAAGTGCTGAAAGAAAAAAAAAACCTGTCAGCCAAGAATTTTATATTCTGCCATAATAAACTTCATAAATAAAGTCTTTTTCCACGCAAGCAAATGCCGAGGGAATTGGTTACCACTATGCTGCCCCTACAGGAAATGCTTAAAGATGTCTTAAACATAGAAATAAAAGGTTGATATTCACTATCATAAAAAAAAAGAACACATAAAAACATAAAACTCACAGGCCTTGTAAAACAATCACACAAAGGAAGAAGAGAAAGGAATCAAGTGACAACATGCCCGAATTATATCAAACCAAAAAGAGAAAGAGAAAGAAACAAATAATATATGAAACAACTAGAACACAGTTAACAGTGTGACAGGAATAAAGCTTTACATATCAGTATTAACTTTGGACATAAATGGGCTAAATACTCCACTTAAAAGATTGGCTTAATGGATAAAACAAGCATGGTCCAACTATATACTACTTATAAGAAACTCACCTTAGTTATAAGGACATGTATAGACTGAAAATAAAGGAGTGGAAAAATATATTTCATGAAACAGAAACCAAAAGTGAGCAGGAATAGCTAAACTTATATCAGATAAAACAGTCTTCAAACCAAAAACATACAAAAAGGACAAAGAAGGTCATTATATAGTGATAAAAAGATCAATTCAGCAAGAGGACATAATAATGTTAAATATGTATACACTTAATGTCATAGTACCTAGGTTCACAAAACAAATATTGCTACCTAAAGAAAGAGATAGATAATAGAATAATATTGGGGAACTTCAACAACCTACTCACAGCACTAGACAGATCACTGGGACAAAAACTCAACTAAGAAACATTGGACTTAAATTGGACTTTAGATCACATGGACTTAACAGATATTTACAGAACATTCTACTCAACAAATACAGAATATGCATTTTTTTCCACCAGTATATAGAACATTTTTCAAGATAGACCACATTATAGGCCATAAAACAAATCAAAAGTAATTTTAAGAAGCCTAAATTATATTAAGTATCTTCTCAGACCACAGTAGAACAATGTGCTAGAAATCAATATTAAGAGGAAATTTAGAAACCGTGAAAAAACATGGAAATTAAATCATATGCTCCTGGGCAATTACTGGGTCAATGAAGAAATAAAGATGGAAATTACAAAAATTTTAGAAATTAATGAAAATAAAAACACAACATACCCAAACCTAATGATATAGTAAAAACTGCTGAGAGGGAAGTTTATAGCATTAAATGCCACACCACAAGTGAACAGCCTAACATCATACTTCAAATGAAGCAGAAAAGCAAGAACAAGATAAAAACAAAATTATTGACACTAGAAGAAATTACAAAGATCAAAGCAGAGGGAAACAAAATGGAGACCAAAACACAAAACAAATAATCAATGAAATGAAAAGTTGATTCTTCAAAAAGATAAAATTGACAAATCATGAGATAGACTAACCAGGGAGAGAAGATGCAAATAAACACAATAAAAAATGTAAAAGGAGACATTACAACTGATTCAACAGAAATAAAAAAGGTCATCAGGGACTATTATTAACAACTATACCCTCAAACTAGAAAACTAGAGGAAATGGATAAATTTCTGGAAATATACACTCTATTCAGATTGTACTAGGAAGAAAGAGATCTACTGAACAAAAATTCAGTCAGTAATAAAAAGGCCACTCCTCCCCAAAAAACCCAGGACGAGAAGGATTCACAACTGAGTTATTAAGTATGAAATAGCTAGTCCTAATTACTAAGTTTGACAGTCGATAACTTTGATACTTTTTTTTTCATTGTAAAGTTGATAACTCTGATACTTTTTTTTTTATTTTTCCATTCTTTCGAATGCATGTTTTGGTTTGTGATTATCTTTCAAAAAAATTTTAGAGCAATTTTTGTGAAACCATGGATAAGTAAAAAATTTGTGTTATTTTTGAATATGAGTTTCATTGTGGAACTAATGCAGTGTAGACAGAACTATCAACTAAGTGTTTGGCAATGATGTATCTAGTTAATGCACAGTATGCTGATAGATTGAGAAGTTCCATTCTGGTAATTTTAATCTTGAGAATGAGCCATGTAGGTCACCTAAGACCAAGATAGATAATGATGAACTGAAAGCTGTAGTGGGAAGTAAATCCATCTCAATCTATGTATGAATTACCAGCAAGGTTCTCATATTATTATTCCAACAATATTGGATCATATAAAACAAATTGACAAGGTAAAGAAACTGGACAGGTAGATTACCCAAGAATTAAAAGAGCATCAGAAAATAAATTGTCTCAAAGCTTGCCTTTCTTTGCTGTCATTAAATAAATGCAAAACATAATAATACCACTGTATTATTATGTGTGATGAAAAATATTTTTTTCTGACAATCAAAAGTATTTGGCATAATGGTTGGATAAAGATGAAGTGCCAAAATATTGCAAACATGAATATTCATTAAAAAAAGCTAATGGTGTCTCTTTGGTGGTCCAGCCCTGATATTATCCACTATAGCTTCATGAAACCTGGCCAATCAATTACAATAAATGTCCATTGCAATCAAGTGGATGACACAATGCAGGTGTTTGTGACTTAGCAGCTGAGACTGGTCAATAGAGACAGGCCATTCCTCTTCTATGACACTGTTGCATAAAAACCTCCGCTCAAACTACTGAACCTGGACTTGGAAACTCTCTATCAATGCACTGTATTTACCAGATCTTGCACCAACTGACTATTACTTCTTCTGGACTTTGGATCACTTTTTGCAAGGAAAAACATTCAATTCTCAGAAAGCTGTGGAAAATACCTTTTGAGATTTCATCAACAATAGCTCTCCAGGTTTCTTCACTGCTGGCACACACAAGCTAGTGCT
Source organism: Galagoides demidoff (assembly GCA_963574575.1). Taxonomy (NCBI): domain Eukaryota; kingdom Metazoa; phylum Chordata; class Mammalia; order Primates; family Galagidae; genus Galagoides; species Galagoides demidoff. The sequence goes on along the minus strand of CAUYQV010159242.1, from coordinate 25,954 downwards.
AAGATGGCAATACTGTGTCAACAGTTTAGGTGCATACTTAGATTAATTGTACTGCCTCTTGTTTGAAGTATAATAAACTAAACTTTTGATTTGAAATCAGACATTTCAAACTCAATGTCCTATACTAATTCTTCTGAAACTGTTACCAAAAATCAAGGGGGAAGGAATTATCATCAAATCATTCTATGAGGCTACTGTCACCCTGATACTGAAATCAGACACAGCAACCAAAACTACAGATTAATATCCCTTATGAACATAGGCATAAAAATCCCCAACAAAATACTAGCAAATCCTATACAACAGCCCATCAATGATAATATACCATAATCAAATGAGTAATATGCCAGGGATGCAAGGATGGTTCAACATATGCAAATCAATAATGTGATACATCACATAAACAGAATTAAGGAGAATAACTATATGCTCGAGTTTGATCAGTAGTGGGAGCCCTGAGCAGCCCCATCGCTGATGCCAGCCTAGTTACCATCACACATTGGGAGGAGCCACAGATGTCGCAGTGGGTCCCAGTCATATCACTGTAACCGTGAGCAGTGATGCCAAGACCTAGCCTGCTCCTCCCTCGGTGCTGCTGACTCCAAGCCCGGCACCATGGGCACCAGTGCAGGGAGCAGTGGCCCTGGCGGCCTCACATTGGTGGCGCCTGCTAATGGGGACAAGGAGGTCATTGCAACTAAGGTTTTGGGAATAGTAAAATGGTTCAATGTAAGAACTGTAACCATTATAGGTGCTATTGGGGTCACAAGGGGCCTCCACGCAATTACCAGCAGAATCACCAGAATAGTGAGAGCAGAGAAAAGAATGAGGGATCTGAGAGTGCTCTGGCCCTACCGTAGGCGAAGGTTCCCACCTTACTACATGTGGAGACCCTGTGGGCTGAGCCCACAGTGCTCCAACCCTCCTGTGCTGGAGGGCAGTGATGGAGGTGCTGACAACCAGGGCGCAGGAGAACACCGTAGACCAGCAAGACAGAATATGTATGGGGTCATAGACAATGATTCCGCAGGGGCCTTCCTTGCCAAAGACAGCACAGAGAGGATGGCAAGAAAGGGGAGAGAGAATCAAGGAGATAAGACCCAAGGTCAGCAGCCACCTCAACGTTGGTACTTCAATTACTGAAGCAGACACCCAGAAAACCCTAAACCACAAGATGGCAAAGTGACAAAAGCAGCTGATCCACCAGATGAGAATTCATCCGCCCCTGAGGCTGAGCTGGGCGGGGCTGAGTCAAGGCTGGTTTACAATCTCTGCCATCATCCTGTTAGTCATCCAACAAGAAACAAATATGAAATTCCAGCAATAAGAAACGAACCAAAATTGGAGCTGAAGACCTTAAGTGCTTGCTTTCTGCCCGTTGACCAGATAAGTGGAACTATCTGCATTATCTGTGCAGCATGGGGTTTTTATTATTTTTACCTAAAGACTCCCCCCCTTTTTTTGTAATAATAAACATGTTTGTTTAAAAAAACATGTTTATTGGTTTTTCTCAATATGCTTTTAAAGGTTTTTAAATTTTTTTCTTATCTGGTCAAGTTGAGATTATTTAAGAACTTCATTTTTAATTTGTAATAAAAGTTTACAACTTGAAAAAGAAAAGAAAAACTATATGCTCATCTCAATAGGCACAGAAAAAGCATGTGATAAAATTCAGCATCTCTTCATGATCAAAATCTTCAACAAATTAGACACCAAAGGACACGTCTCATAGTAATAAACTGTATGTGACAAACCCACAGTGAACATCATACTGAATGGGGAAGAGTTGAAAGCATTCCCCAGAAGAACTGAAACAAGATCAGAATGCCCACTTTTACAACTCTTATTCAACACAGTACTGGAAGTTCTTGTCAGAGCAATCAGGTAAGAGGAACGATTAAAAGGCATCCAATTCAGAAAAGAAGTCAAGTTGTCCCCATTCACTGCTAATATGATCTTTTATCTAGAAAACTTTAAAGACTCCACTAAAACACTCTTAGATTTGATAAATGAATTCAGTAATTTTCAGGATACAGAAATCAAACATTCAAAAATCAGCAGTATTTCTAGTATCATCTAGTAAAGAACCAAATCAGAAGCATAACAGTAAGATAAAGATGAAGTGTTGAAATAGTCCAAAAGCAAGTATTTACAAAGGCTACAGGAAAAAAAAATACTCATGTTCATGAATTGAAAAAAGTAATATTGTTAAAAGGACCATACTGCCTGAAACAATTTATGAAAGTTCAATGCAATTCCTAACAAAGTACCAATGTTATTTTTCACAGAATTAGTAAAAAGAATTCTAAAGCTCACATGGGATGAAAAAAATAGCCCAAATAAGCTTGAACAAAAAGAACAAAGCTGGAGGCATCACATTGCCTGATTTTAAACTATACTGTAAGGCTACAGTAATCAAAAGTATGGTATTGGTATAAACATAGATACATACTTCAGTGCAACAGAAAAGGAGAACCCCAAAATAAAGACACATACTGACAGCCAACAAAGTCAATAAAAACATCTTAGGGGAAAGGATGTCCTTTTTATTAAATGCTGCTGGGAGAACTGGATGCAAAAGAATGAAACTGGACCTCTATCTTTCACTCAAGGTGGATTAAAGACTTACATTTAAGACCCGAAGTTATAAAAATACTAGAAGAAAACCCAGGGGAAACTTCTGGACATTGGTCTAGGGAAAGAATTGAGGATTAAGATCTCAAAAGTATAGGCAACAAAAACAAAAACAGACAATGGTACCTAAACTAACTTCTGCATAGCAAAATAAATAATCAACGAAGTGAAGATATAATCTGCTGAATGGGAGAAAATATTTGTGAACTATATATCTAACATAACATAGTCCCCTTCTGGTTTTTGAAAACTGACTTTTATATCTAGAATTTATAAAAAACCAAGCAAATATCTAGAATTTATAAGAAAACCAAGAAAAATCCCCCCCCAATAACCCAGTTAAAACTTGGATTAAAGGCACGGATAAATGTGTAAATGTGTTTCAGAAAAATACAAACTAATGGCTAACAAGCATATGAAAACTAATACAAACTAATAAAACTAATACAAACTAATGGCTAACAAGAATATGAAAACTAATACAAACTAATAAAACTAATGGCTAATAAGCATATGAAAAATCATTAAGCACCACTAATCATCAGAGAAATGTAAATTAAAACCACAATGAGATGTCATCTTACACCAATCAGAATGGCTGTAATTAAAATAACAAAAAATAGCAGATGTTGGCAATGATGTGGAGAAAAGGGAACTCTTATACATTGTTGGTGGGAATGTACATTAATGTAACCTCCATGAAAAACAGTATGAAGATTTTTCAAAGAACTAAAAACAGAATTACTATATGACTTAGGAATCCTACTGTTGTATCTACCCAAAGGAAAACAAATCAATATATAAAAAATCTATCTGCATTCATAAGTTTATTGCAGTGCTATTCACAATAGCCAAGAAATGAAATCAACCTGAGTGTCCATCAATAGATGATGAATAAAGAAAAGGTGGTACATATATACACAATCATACTGTGCAGCCATTAAAAAGGAAGGAAATCATGTCTTTTGGAGCAACAATGAGGAATTTGGATGCCATTATCTTAAGTGCAACAACTCAGACATAGAATAATAGCACACGTTCTCATGTATAAGTGGAAGCTAAATAATGTGTACACATGGGAGTGCGGTGTGAAGTGATTGACAATGGAGACTTGGAGGAGTGTGGCGGGTAGAAGTGGGGTAGATGATGAGAGATTTGTTGGTGGGTACAATGTCTGATTTTTTTTTCTGTGATATTTGTCCTGAAGGCCCTGACTTCACCACATGCAATATAATTATGTAGCAAATTTGCATTTGTACTCCATGAATGTATATAAACAAAAATAAGTGGAAAAAACAAATGTCCCCTAAATGTCAAATGTCCCCCACACAAAAAACAAATGTCCCCTAAAACCGAAACAAAAAAACTCAGGACTTGGGAGAGACAGAGATGAGGACTGCTCTAGGAATCTAAGAGGTACAAACTAATATATTGTCTCTTCAAGGCTCTTACCATTTTAAGAACTTGAGCCATTTTTTGAAATTGTATACTTGATTCTTAATATTTTCTGGGAGAAAATATCTTACAACTGTACAATTACCCTAGCTTGGGTCATAGATTCACCCCATGAGCAGAGGGCTGCCCTCAGCAATTAAGGGGAGAGTTCCCCAGCTGCAGTGAAAGAGGAAAGTTTGGCAGAAACCTTAGGTTGCAATGGTTCAAAAAGAGGGATAAAGATACTAAATAGGCAAACCCAGCCCCTGAGAGCGTAGCAACCATTCTAGACCCCTCAAATTTGAATAGAAGACTGTTGGGGGCAGGGAGTCCCAGTTACCCCAGATCCAGTTGACTTGGTTCAATTATTTGGCTGAGCTAGGAAGTACAACCTAGGCACAGCAGTCATCTAAAGCAAAATAGAGTGAACCTGAGGATAAAACTGGAGCAGCACAGGCAGTGTGGATAGAAGGCAAAAATAACCTGCACAAGTTTCAGGGTAACAGACAGATTCTATTTAGGAAGGACAAAGGGAAAGTTTAGAGCACTTCCAAAGAGTTAGAAGTGGATCCCTCTCAGGAAGGAGGAAAAGTCTGCAGCAGCATAAATATTCTCTGTTTGAAACTGGCTGCAAGTTTTCCATTGGCCTCTCTGCACCTCCAGGCAGTATTGCTCTTTTCTCTCGGTTATTGATTGTCTTTTCCTAATGGTCATTGCTTACCTAGGTTAGGTCATACCCATATTCTTATGCGCCCTCCGGACTTCCTGGTTCAGCAGGCCAAGTTTTTCTCCCACCCTCCCTTAAAGCCCCTTTCTTAGTGTCCCTTGCACTCCTGTAATTGTCATCTGTTTTCTCCTGTTTGTAGCACTCAGTGGGATTCTTCTTTGTCAGAGCATTAGAAAGTTAGCTTTGTTAGCACAGTGACTGACACTTGGCAGATAATCCATAAACATTTATTTAAATAATTAAACATAAGTAGATGTACAAAACAGCTCTTTTAAGCTGGTTGGTTTATATTATATAATTTAAAGAAATGAAATTAGAAATTTTTACGGGATCATCAGTGCCAAGTAAGTACAAATCCAGAGGAACAAAATATGTAGAATCTAAACTTCTTGAGGGTAGAGGAAGTAGGTTCTATTTTTTCTCTTTTTATCATGCTCAGTATAGATTTTACATAGAAGTCTCTGAATAGGCATTTATTGAATTAAGGGCTTTTCATGGAAATTTCTTTTGTATTCCAGTAGTAATATGTTGATCTTAAGAATACACTAATGCTTTCTTTTTCCTTTGTGTGTATGCGCTGCTGCAGTTTTTAATACCACTAATGACTTTGAAATGGGACATTGACTCAGAATTAGTGACAATCAAGTGTTAATGGTCCTTGCCTCGTGGCCTATCAGCAACTCATCTCAACCGATCATTAGTTCCCAGAAAATAAGCTGGATCAGGCTTTCCCAAGATGTGGCCATTTAGGAAAGCTCCCTGATTGTCCTCGGAACCTTTCATCTTTCATTGCTTTTTCTATGTTTATGTCTTTTTGCTTGTGTTTTTAATCAAAAGGAATGATCTGTGCCAGACATAATGGGTAGGTAAGTGAGAGGAATAAAAAACAAAAGGAAGAGAAATAGAATGAAATAGTTAACCTGAGTTTACACACACAATAATAAAATCAGGGAACACAATAGCCAGAAATGACCTTCAGGATTATTCAATTCAACCCCTTCATGATTCATGTTATAAATGAAGAAACTGATACCCAGGGAGGCCCAGTGACTTTCCCAAGTTCTGTAAAAGAAAAATCAAACCACATACAAATAATACTCTTTGCTTCTCCAAGTATTCCTGGATCCTTTCTGCCATTGAGCTTCCCAGGATAGATGCATCTTGATGAATCAATTTGCAAAAAAATGTGATAGTGAGAGAAATCAATCAAAATTTCATTAATGCAAAAATCACTGTACACTTTTCACTTCTTGATGTGTTTCTCTGGAAATTGCCATCTTCAAAAGACAATAGTGAATAGAGAAAAAAAAAAGACAAAAATTGGAAATGACATTACGGGTATCAATTTGATAGACATTTTCTCCTGGCAAGCATTCTGTGAACCTAATTATGATCCCTCTAACAAGGGTGTAGCAATAAGTCAGTCACAGAGATGCTAAATTCCTGCCTGTTGGGTGGATGTTAGTAATCTTTAATCTGTTTGCCTTGTGTTGATTCATGAAGTACCCTTTCTGGATCTGTTTGCCCTCAGCTTTATTCCTTGTTCTTTCTCGGCCCTATTCTGTATCATCTCGGTGGGCTACTTTTAGATTGCTTTTTCCAGCCTTCCTTGTTAGCTGGACAAGGTTTGCCAGAGCTGGCTCATATCTATGTGTGAGAGCTGATAAATGTTCAGAAATCCTGTGAACTGGTTGTTAACATTAGTCAGTATCATCATTAAAACTTAAGTTATTTAGACTTGTATTTAAATTATTGCATATTTAGAAGAAAGGGTGCTATACACCCCAAACTCATTATCTCGTAATTATTTTATTACTTTTTGGGGGCTGTCTCTGCTCTTGAGGTTGTACACATGTCTGTATGTGGGGGAAACACTACCTAATGGTGTTAGCTATTATGCATCTCTTCTAAACTTCTCATTCAGTGGTAGATTGAAATTAGCCAGGTGGAAGTACTTATACTTTGGAAAACAGCAAGTGCTAGCAATCAGGCTTTTTGCTTTTTTATTCTTGGAGAATCAGTTGTTAACTTGCTATCTTCCAGCTGTGTTTGGCCAATGGGAAGGACCAGAGAGAGCTTGGAGCAGGGGTGGAAGGAAGAAGTGACTTTTCACCTCTCATTCTGTGAGTAATTTCTTCCCTGGCCTCTTCCAGTTGTCCCTCTCTACTGGAGGGGTGTTACTGCCTCCCTGTTGTTGCTCATCTCTGGGTTGCTTCACGTTTGATGTTTGCTATTGAGTTTCTCAGCTCTTCGATCACCGGTATAACCAATTCCCTGCGTTAAATTCTTGCTGCTTTAAATACTCAAATGATTTTCTTTTTCCTGTTTTGACCTTGTCTGATATATATGGCAGATTTAAACAGGTGTCAGTAGCAATTTTGTGTCAGAGCTCACAAAATTGAAAATAATATGCTGTGTTTGAGGTAGAAGGCCCTCTCCTTATTCAGAAGAATTAAAGCCCAAGAAAGGGCAAGTAATTTGTCCAGAGTTAAGCTGGTGAAAAGCAATAATGGTTCCCCTGCATATATTGTGACTTTTGAGACATACACATTAATATTCTGAACTAGGGGTAATATAAAATTTGTTGTAGTTGTTAAATTCCTCCAGTATGGTTTTGAGATCTGAGTTTTGACTTGAGACAACATATCTTATATGTTGTCTCCTTGGTTCAGCATTTTTTTTTTTTTGATTATGGTGCCAGTGCCAAGGTGGCTGAATGATATCCACAATGAGAAATTTGGTAAAATATGTATGATTTTAAAACATTGAACTGATTTTTGAAAATCAAACTGCAGTCAGCTAACTATTTTACTGTCTTATAAAAATAATCTGTTGGGTATATAGCTGTTATATCTAGATTCTCTCTTTATGAAGGTCCATAGGATATCATTTTATATATTGATCAAAATCTACATGATTCTGTGATACACAGAGAGACAGATTCCGGGGAAGGGCAGTTTCTTCCTTTCTTTATGACTTGTATAATGTTGAAAAAAGTGGATTTTATTTAGGAGATCACTGAATGATTTCATATTTCATCCCCTAGAGATGCACTAATCAGATTCCTTTTTTTGATTTTCAAATTTTGATGAAAGGGCTTAGATTATAAACACTACTGATGTAACCTCATATCTTATAAGTCTCCTTTAGTGCTCTGTTATTAAAATATTATGGAAGAGAAAGAGTGCTGATTACATGTGCCTACATAGATACGTTTACATTAATGCATGATCATTAATTATAAGATAATTAAATCATGCATAAAAATATTTTAAGGTGGCATAATGATAAGGCTGCATTGATAACCTTTCGCAGCCTCTTATTAATGTTATCAAAAGCTAGATACAAGGTGATGGCACATTTTGGAGCTGCATGTCAGCCAGCCACGCTGGCTTTCTGTAGCTGTCATACTCAACTTTGACCACAAGATGCCGCTCAATAATCCATTATGATTTAGGTCTTTTGTTACAAGCCAAATGACATTTCCATTTATTTTACATGCTCTCCAATTACATATTAAAACTCCTAGTAGGTGGGTAGGGGAGAGGAGACCCTGACTCTGAAGGCACTTTTTAACTTGTGTGTGAGAAATCTATGAATAATTTTTAAAATTATACAAATTCAGGCTGAGAATTGTGACACGGTAGAATTTTGGCATCCTCAATCTTTGTGCCTATGTGTGTACAAGCCTACCTACGCTCGCTCTACCATCCACCTAACCTTTTATGTATATGTATAGTCACCAGCACCATCTGCCCCCAGATGAAATAATTTCCTGCTAGCAACATACAAAACAACCTATTTATGTAACTATTCAAAATGTCAAAGGATTACCTTAAAATGAAAACACATAATCAGCTTTCTGTTTTTCAGGCAGCAATTAAGTAGTCACAACATGGCAGTCTATAGATGAAAGCTCCAGAAATAATTATTTGCAAAGGCAATCACTGGAAAAAGAAAACTTGTTTCCCAAGTCCTTGTCTTAAGCCTGAAAAAAAGAATCATGGTGTGAAGATTCTCTTTTAACAGAGATGGCTGTGGTCTTTAACTTTGCCATCAAATTTGCCCTTACATTGAAATGTACACTATTTATTTTCTAAGATAAGGTGGAGGAAAGGATTTTCCACAATAACTTTTTTTTTGATCAGTGTCCAATAAAGTCCTATGACCATGAGACGGGGTGGATGCATTATTGAAACACATTCTCTGGGAAGTGGAAAGGCCAGCCTGAGACAAGAAGCAGCTACATAAGGAAATTTCTTCCACGTATGTCTTGTAGGAAGGTTACTTTGCCCTTTCCTGGTATTAATTTAGTAATGACAGAGCTGGTCTGGCCCCTAGATAAAATAGACTGCCTAGGTGGTATGTTTCCTGGGTTGTCAGGAAATAACCCTCAATGTATTAAGTCCTTAGCAGTCACTTTTGTGTTAGTATTGGTTTCCAGATACTTTGTTCTTAAGTGTCTGAGCGCAGGGTTTTAGGAGATGAAAATGGTGGTCACTGCAAAGATGCATGAGAACCTAGGCGGTAATGATGGGAGAGAGAATAAGCTGTAGAAATGGGAGTGGGGGAAGAATGACCAGAGTAGAAATAAAGAGATCCTCTAGAAAAAGCCCCAACTTCTACATTGTTTCTTATGTGATCCAGTTTAGGACTGGATCAAATTGATGGTGTAATCATTTAGTTAAAGCAATAAAAAAAATGAGTAGACGCTCTAGAAACTAAAAATAGAACTATCGTGTGACCCACCAATCCTCCTGCTGGGTATATCTCCAAAAGAAAGGAAATTTGTAAGAGATGCCGGCACTTCCATGTTTATTACACACCACTCTGTTTATTGAAGATATGGAAACAACCTAAGTACCCAGCAATGGATGGGCAGATAAAGAAAATGTGGCATAAATACTCAGTGGAATACTATTTAGCCACAAAAGAACGAATTCTTGTCATTTGCAGCAATGTGGCTGGATCTGAAGGTCATTATGTTAAGTGAAATAAACCAGACACAGAAGGGCAAATATTTCACATTCTAAAAGTGAGGATCTTATGAAGATGGGGAGTAGAGTGGTGGTTACCACAGGTTGGGAAGGAAAGGGGAGTGGGGCATGAAGAGAAGTTGGTTAATGGGTACAAACATACAGTTAGACAGAAGTAATACGTTCTACTATTTGATAGCACAGTAGGGAAAGTATAATTAACTATAATTTAATGTGTATTTCAAAATAGGTAGAAGAGAAGAATTGTAATGTTCCCAGCACCAGGAAAAGATAAATGATTGAGGTGACAAATATCTCAGTTACCCTGATATGATGATTTCAAATACATGTACCTAAATATCACAAGTACCCCCAAATACCAATTAAAAAAATGATTGGAGAGGCTTATTCTCTGCTATGCTTTCTGAGGCAGGTTTTCATTTTTATATCAGTCCTGCCTCCTTATATCACTGACAAATCACATTTATTCCTTCATTTTATTTTATTTGTTCATTCTTGTAAATTTATCTGTTCAACAACTATTCATCTCGTACTCACTATACGCCAGGTACTGGGTTAGGTACTGTGGGTATGAAGATGAACAACGTTCAATTGTCAGATCTACAAGGAGAAAAATCACTGGAACTATTATACAGAGAAACTCATTTTTTCCTAAAAATATCCTGACATGCAGTGGAAATGTTAAAATTTATCTTATTTAGTGTAAAATAAAGTAAGAAAATATAGCTTTTTTAGATCTGTGGCTCTCAAACATTCATAGGCTGAGAAATCACCCAAGGATTTAGTTAGAATACAGATTCTGATTCAGTTGGTCTAAGGCAAGGCTTGAAATTGTGCATTTCTAGCAAGCTCCTGGGTGATGCTGGCACAGGACACCACATTTTGAGTAAGGGGCTTTAGCCACACCTACTCTTGGATGATTAGTTAATCTAGAAAGAGAAGTTTCTTGCAGTGAAGTGAACCTTTCCTAGGTCAGAGAGGGAGGAGAGAAAAGGTATTAAGACAATCCTCTCTAAGAGTAGAGCAGAGAGAAGCTGTTTATGATGAACGGTTCCCTGCCACCTGACTCTCTGTTCAAGTTTTCGGTATCGGACACCATGTACCATACACCAGGATACAGATTTTCTCCTACGAGGGGTAGCAATCATTGCTTGCATCACTGTTTTGAAACATCACAACTGAAATGGCTTTTATGTTCCTAAAAGAAGAAGAAGAAGAAAAGGGCTTCACTTTTGAAGGGAAAAAATAGTTTTCCGATAACCCCCATTAACTACAGGGGTCATTGTGGCAAAATGAATGGGATTAGAAATCTGCTAAAAGCTGCAGTATATGGTACGCGGTGACTGACAAGCCTTTCGCTGAGTAGTTACAAATGGGACTAATGGTTTAAACTTGTTAGTCATTGTCAGAGCCTCTGATCCTTGAGTCAGCCATGGAAGCTATGGCAGAAATCGATAAGGCACCACTTTCCACAGAGAACCGCTAGACCATATAGATTGCCTGGAGGGAAATGCTGAGTTCCCTCCCAGGCTGCCAGATGAAAGCAGGCAGCTAAATCTCCAGGAAGATTGACCATGCTGCTCAGGGCAATTAGGCCTTTCACCACTTTGAAGGATGATTATAAACGGGGGAAGAGGGCTGGGAGAGTGAGGGGAGACAGCTCTGCGTGACAAACTGAAAGCCAGAAGCTGTTTTGGGGAGTCTTGTCAGTTTCATGGTCACTGAGGGCATCCCCCCCACCCCCTTCCCTTGTTCAGATTGTAGAACAATGAATGTTCTGGGGCTGCTGCTTTTCGTTCCTTTTTTCTTTCCCTTTATTTTTCTTGAGAAACTGGAGAAGGGAGGCCAGGCAGCCAGAACAACACTTGCTTGATGATAAACTGGAAACTACAGCTGAACTCCATTAATCCGTCCAATCACTAAAGCCTGGGGCCTGAGAGCATATCAAAGAAGGGCTTCCTGTTGGGCACATTTCAAAACAATCACATCCCATTGTTCAGTGCCTTTTTGGGCAGATCCCTGCCAGGGTGCCAAAATCATCAACGAAAGAAAGTGCATGTTCCCGCAACAATTACAGACAAGCTGCAGTTATCAGTGGGCTGCAAGGGCAAGGTGCTAGGGCGGGTTTGGCAGAGGACTGTGCTTTGGAGAGGAGCCCCATATCTGACGCACACAAGGCTGCACCCGCATTATTATTAAGAGCTTCTAAGTGCTCCATGGCTGCTCAGGCCATAGGAAGCCCAGATATGCAAGAGAAAGGAATTACAAGAGATGTGCAAAGCTTTGTTTTGATTCTTGGTGGAAAGGCAGGACAGCTCAGCCTCCTGTTGAAGATTTTCTGGCCCTCGTATCAGCTTTGTATTTGTGCTCACATTTCAACTGGAAATGCATCTCCTTCCATTGTTTCTATTCCCTTTCTAATTTTAGGGTCATGATTGACTCGTTTAATCATTTTTTGTCTTTTTCTACCAGGCCCTGGCTCCTAGTCTACTGTTGACTTAAGGTTGTACTATAAACCATGTTCTGCTAAGTACTGTTTAACTGTCAAGTGGTGGGGAAGGTAAGATGTTGTAGGAATGGTCCCCAAATGCTACTCTGTGGGAGGGCCTTCAGTCAGAGGTTCTTGGACCATGTCATCACTCTAGTGAATGTGGTCCTTGGACAGGGATATGGAAAAGTCTATTTTTAAAGGATTGCTTGCTGTCTGGTATCTTGAAAAAGGCTTCATTAAACATGTTATATCAAGAACTGAAATGCTGAAGTTCACCAGGAAACAGGGAAGGTCCTTGTAGGGTCTGAGAGCCGCATGTCATTAATGACATGGTCTCTTCCATGGTAGGGATGGCTCAGGGGATTGTTTGATGCCTCTTCCTGCTCCATAGAAAGAGAAGGTTGGGCTTATTGGTGGCAGCCAAGGGGCATTTCTGTGCTCATGTTCAATTTACTAAACACCCATGGGACATCACCCTCTGTCAGAGACTTTACTCTGATGGCTCCCTGACAGATGAGAAACTTCCCATTACCTATTCTTGATCTCATCAGGATGGGTCAGCCACTTATGAAAACAAAGGGACCCACAGAATGTACAACATGAACAATAAACCTTCGTGCAAACTATGGACTTTGGGGGATAATGATGTTTCAGTGTAGGCTCATCAGTTATAACAAATATTCCCCATCAGTGATACTCTGATGGGGAATATTTACAGTGGGGGATGCTGTAAATATGCAGGAATGGAGGGTTATGGGAAATCTCTGCATCTTCCTCTCAGTTTTGCTATAAGCCTAAAATGGCTCTAAACAATAAAGTCCATTCAGGGTGGCTCCCGTAGCTCAGTGGGTAGGGCTCCGGCTGCATACACCGAGGCTGGCAGGTTTGAACCCAGCCCAAGCCAGCTAAACAACAATGACGGCTGCAACAAAAAAATAGCCAGGCATTGTGGCGGGAGCCTATAGTCCCAGCTGCTTGGGAGTCTGAGGCAAAAAATCACTTAAACCCAACTGTTGGAGGTTGCTGTGAGAAGAGACGCCACGGCCCTCTACTGAGGGCAACATGGTGAGACTCCATCTCAAAAAATAAATAAATACACAAAAATAAAGTCCATTCAAAAAGCCAAAAAAACAAACCAAAAACAAAGAAGGAATTATAGCCATTATCCAAATATTAATCCCAATGATAAATAAAATACTTGATAATAAAAAAGCTATTACATCATAGAAGAATTTATAGAATTCAGAAAAACTTTCAGTGTTAGGAAGATAGTTGCTTTAATAATACTCTTTTAAAGCAGCAGTTCTTCTTAAATTATCGTTCTACTAAGGGCGACAGTGGAGTATTCTAGAGGACTGGGAGAGAAGGTTGGTGATGTGAATTGTAGTTGTGATGTTAACACACAACTCAGGACATTCTGGTGATCAGGTACCTCCACCTCCTTGCCTCTCTTTCTTTCCCTGTAAGACCTGACCGTCAACCCTGAGTTCTCATGTTTGGCAGAATAAGGGTCTCCCTAAGAGACTACATCCTAATCTAAGAACCCATGGGGGAGAAATAAGTGTGGAATATGTTATGTTCCGTAGCGAAAGGGAAAGACTAAAATAGCTATGAAGTATTCTACTGGCATTTTTCACTGCTCTACTATCCTTGATGTCGCCCCCAAACTGCCTAGCTCAGTAGGTACTTAATAAATATTTCTTGAATCAATGAATAAATTCCATTAGTGACAATGAAGGATATCAGTAGTAAGTCAAGGAGAAATTATGGAAAAACAACCTGAATAATCATTTCAGATTCGTTAAATTGGGAACAAGGCACACGTTGAGAGCTTTCACTTCTTTTTCCTTCTGACTTGGAAGTCTGCAGGTTGTAACCTGTTAATATCTTCAAGAAGACTTTCTGTCTTCTTTTTTTTTTTTTTTTTGAGAGTCTCAAGCTGTCACCCTGGCTACAGTGCTATGGTGTCATAGCTCACAGCAACCTCCAACTCTTGGGCTCAAGTGATCCTCTTGCCTCATTTTTTTATATTGTTCATAGAGACAGGGTCTCCCTTTTTGCTAAGGCTGATCTCAAACTTGTGAGCTCCAGCAGTCCACCTGCCTTGGCCTCTCAGAATGCTAGGATTCCAGGTGTGAGCCACCGCACCCAGGCCGACTTTCTGTCTTCTGATGGAGCTATAGATGGTGTGTAGAAGTAGTTACATTCTTTCCTTTAAGAAAACTGTGAGCTCCCTGAGAAACTAGAAGGTCATTTCTATCATTAAAGGTTATCTAGCACTGTTTTCCACTTAGGTGAACTAATGGAGCCACATGGGTAGCTGTAACTACCCAGTAACAAAGGATGTAGAGGTTACATTGGACCTTAAACAATTAATCAACATTATGGCATAACAGCTCGAATATGGAAATTCTAAAGGTCCTACGTGGTGATGAATGGCCAATTTATGCTAAGATCTATCAAGTGTGTTGGGGCATTTGGAACTATCACTGCACAATCATGACATGGTCATTATCAGGCCACAAATCATCCAGAGAAATGACACGCCTCAGGAAGCAAGATTTGCTGGTGGATCCTGCCTCTTTCTAAACTCAGTGTGAGACCAGCTTGCTGTAAACGAGGCAATACAGCATGTAGATTAGCTCACGTGCAGCAGCTGCATGGCGGAAAGCAATTATAACACAGAGGCAACTCCACACGCAGGAACTAGCACCTCCTGAAATATGATCACCTCCGCTTCACTACGGAGGGAGATGCCAAACTGAAATACACGCACAGCCGTAATAGAAGAGAGAGACCAGAATATATTACAGCGAGGAGGGGAGCTGGGGTTGTTCTTTCACGGGCTCAGCTGAAACTAAGCAGGTGGCAGAGGCCATTGTTGAAAACTCTTCAGCTCCTCTGAACTCTGAAACAGGATTCTTCGCAGGGAAACCATAGTCCACTATTTTCTTTGATAAGTGAGAAGGATATTAAAGTTGGGCATTGTGGATTTCCTTTTATTTAGTTGTCCTAGATGTGACAAGTGCTTTCATATTTCTAGAGAACCCTTTCTCAGAAATGGGTGGGCATGTCCAGTGTGTGGGATGGTTGATGGGCACCAGGCTGGAGCAGACTGGCTTTGCCCTCCATGCAGTTTGAAGACTTGGTTAGCATATATATCCAGGGTGATATAAGCTGGGCTTGGGCTGGCAAATCCTGCCCTGTCCTCACTGAAGCAGAAGTGACAAGTCCGCAGAGTAAGAGAGAGCCAAGTAGATGCACAAACACAGGGACAACAGACACCACGGTCTAAAAGAGGAGATCAGTGAGTTCAGCTTCTGACTTTCCCTTGTTATTCTTGATCTCTCGCAAGGCCTTGCTGTAATTTCTCCTCTTGGTTTCTATGAGATGTCTGTCCTTTCGTAAGTGCCCCCTTTTCCTTTATTCTACTTTGAGCAGCTTTTTGTTTCTGAGACTTTGATTAAATGATTCCTCTCTCCCCACCCCCTAGCTTTGGCTGAGCACTTGCCATGGAACAGAATTTGTTTTGGTGATTTAGATATATCATTTCATTCAATACTCTCACCAACATTCAAAGGTAGATACGGTTATTTCATTTTTTCATGAGGAAATAGACTTGGAAAGGTTAGATAATATCTCCAAAGTCACACAGTTGATAAGTGGGGGAAGTGGTGATTTCTATTGAAGTTACATTTGCATTGAAATTGATTTTACATTTTCTGTGAAATCATTAAACCACCTACTGTATAGTAAATGATTTATGCTATAATTTGAGAGCAGAATCTATGTTGAATTACTGAATCAACCTGGGAATATGACTAGAAACCAAATCATCTTTATTTAAAAAGCTAACACTATCTATGTTTACTTGAGGGTTGAAAACTTGCACAAGCCTTAAAGAAAATAGGCTGTCACAGAAGAATTTTTCTGGGGTAGAAAGAGGAAGGGAAAGTTTTAGAAAGTGTTACTGGTATTGTTTACAACCTATTCTTGTGTATAGCCTCCTGACGTGTCAATTCTGTGATGCCAGAAGAGTCCCCTGGATATTTCATGAATCGTTCATCTTGGGCTTTTATACTAAGAAGATAATTGGAGACAATTATACTAACATTATTTTACCTAAATGAAAGTATTCAGATATTCCTCTTTCCTGGTTTCATTTTTCTTTTGATTATAAAATAAAGATGTATTCCCTCACTTGTAACATCTAGGATCTTTGTTCTCATTAATTTTCATTTGCCTTTGTGCTTTCCTTGATACTATCTTTCCTTACCATGATGTGTAACACTGCTTATGACCACAATCATTGTTTCCTGTGTGGCCATTACTACTCTCCTGAGTGTTCCAGCCAAATTGAAATATTTGGAGCTCCTCATTTCACACAGCCCTGCTCTGGCTGCCATGACTTTCAACTCATATCTAAACAAGTAGATATTACCCATCCTTCAGGGCTCAGTTGAATTTTGATGGTACTCCTTAGTAATGAAACTTTCCTTGATGGCTACAGACAACAGGCAATATTGACTTCATATGCATTTCCATGATATTCTATCTATACCACTCTTGTGATTCCTAATAATCAAAACCCAGGTATTATAGTAATTTTTGTGTATGCCTTCTCATTCCTGCACTTTAAACAACTTGAGGGCAGGATGAATTTGATCTAATCTGTTTATCCTCCCTAACATCCATAGAATACCTTTTATGAAATAAATATTCATTAAACAACTGTTAAATTAATAAACAAATGAATAAACAAACCCTTTTATATGGGGGTAATTTTAGTGGCGTTCTGATCTGATGTTTACCTTTTTTTGATCTCCTGGAATACTAAGATTTAGTGTACAAATTTGTCATACCTAGGACAGTTTATTTTTGGCACAATACATGTTTATTTAGAGAATGAGGGAGAACAGAAGGAATCACTGAAAATGTTTTTTTCTATGATTCATTGAAGAATAGTAAACACGGAATTGCCTATTTTGGGGTATTATCTGTTCTTTTCAATTATATAGAAACAGTCTTAGTCAAATAGGCCCTGTTTGACTAATAGGCTGGAGCTGACGTTGACTGTATTGACGTGATATGTGCAATGTATTAGACAGAATGCATAGCTCTAATTAATATGGAGCTGACTGGCTGGCTTAAATAAAAGGGCAAATTATTAATATACTTTGCAAGAAGTCTGGAGGTGGGGTAGCTCCAGGATCAAGTAAATTCATGTTTCCATGACATCAAAGACCTAGCTTCTTTGCTCTGACCTTGTTGCCTTTGTTCTCATGCTGGCTAAAATCTTTGTGGTTTTAGTGGTTCTAGTCATCATATGCAGGCACAATAACATCCAATAGGAAAAGAGAAAAAAGGTCTTCCTCCGAGTATTTTTGGCAGCAATAAAACCTGTCACAGAAGCCCTGTAGCAGTCACTTCTTTATTTCTTCTTAGCCAGAGCTGAGTCACACGACTGTTCCTAAACCACATCCAGTGAAGGCATTGGGATGATCATGATTGGGTTAGTCTTTGAGGATTTACCCCTGATTTTGGAGTAGGATCACCCTGTCTCTGGAAGGAGTGTGCCTTGATGAAATCAGGATTCTGTTATTGTGAATAAAATATGGAATGGCTTTTGGAAGGCAACAACAGGATTTGCCATAAAGAGAATGAAAGTATCCTTTATAGCAATCATTGATGCTGAATGTAGGGATGTGAGATGGGGACGATTTTGCCTCCCCTCTCTCCAGGGGGCATTTGTAATGTTTGGAGACATTTTTGGTGGTCATAATTTGGGTGGTGTGGGAGGAGGTTAGGGGATGCTGCTAACTGGCTTTTGGTGTGTCGAGGCCAGGAATGCATCCAGCAATACACAGGACAGCCCCTACCTCCAACACCAAAGAATTATCCGGCCCCAGTTGTCAACAATGCTGAGGTTGAGAATCACTGACATGGATATAATTGCCCTCTAGGGCTGACACATTGTCAAAAAATCATAACTATTTATTTATAATATTGACTTGAGACAGTGAGGACTACTGTTCATATATATTTTACTTTGGGGGATAAATATACCAATGAATTATGATTCATTAAATCAACAGCAAAAAAATGTCATCACATCACCTTCCTAGCCACTTGGTAAGCCACTCGGGGTGTGAATGTGGCCATATGATAAAGTATATTCTGACAGTGATATTAAAGTCAAAGAGTAAGTCTAGGGGACCAACCTAGGGCAGGTATAGCTGCTATTTCCTTTATTCAATGCAGTAGAACATGACCAAGGGGCCAAAAAAGGAAGGGTAAACTATTTATTTGAGAATCTACATAGTAGATATCACCCAAGGAAATATGTAGTGTGTATTGTAATGATTTTTCAGATAAGAAAACTGAGTTTCAGTAATATTAGGAGAATGAAAAAAGCATTAAGTTCAAAAGAAAAAAAGTTTTTGTCTACAAACTTTTTAAGAAAACAATCATTTTCTATTTTCAGACCTTTTTTTCCCCATTCTGAATGAGGGAAAAGAGTTAGTTGGCCTCATCACTTAGGAGGAATTTAAAATGTACCAGTCGGAATTTTGAGACCTGCTAGTTCCATAAACAACACTTGTCATTCTTCCTCTCCATTGCTTTACTGCCTTGCATTATCCTTGAAATTATGTCTGATTTCTAGATCAATGTCTCAGACCTTTACAATACAGTTTTCTTTCAAAGCTGAAGTCATGCATTATCTTACATTCTATATAGCTTCTAGCACAATGAGCTTCACATATTGGACACGATGGACATTTTTTAATATTTTTGGCTGCCCAGCTTTCAAGCCTTTGTTTTGAGGAAGAATCCACTATTATTTTAAGAAGTAGAACTCTG
The DNA here is from genome assembly GCA_963574575.1 of Galagoides demidoff. Classification (NCBI taxonomy): domain Eukaryota; kingdom Metazoa; phylum Chordata; class Mammalia; order Primates; family Galagidae; genus Galagoides; species Galagoides demidoff. Next base: position 6,810 of record CAUYQV010159242.1, on the reverse strand, counting down.
CCTCCTATAAAGAAAGTTGAAAGATTAATACTTCTGCTTTCCCTGCCCTCTAGTCAACTGGACAAGAGCCAAGTGACCTAAGTGTCGCCACTGTGATACTCTTAGGCACTGGAAGACGATTCTAGATGATGTAGTTATGAGATGAAAACAGCAGATAAGTCACTGCTTGAAGAAGAGCTTTTTAGAGGAACTGTATGTCCTACACTAGATTGTGTTAAAAGTCAAGCTAGTAAGATTTAAGGTACTATTTGTTACTGCAGCCTAGCCATGTCTATTCTGAATAATACATTAATGAAAAATATTTGTCAATAAAGGTGCTAAAAAGAGAATCACTTGGTGAACTACGATAGTGAAGAATAAAAACAAAAAGTTTTGCAATCCAAAGGGACTTCAATTCTGCCACCTACTAATTGTGTGACTTTAAGTATTAGTCAAAAAACACCTGGCGATAAGTACTGGGTAATGTTTTTTCATTCATGCTGTAAAAGGGGATCATTTGAGTCCAGAGAAATTTGAATCTGATACATACCATTAAAGCTTTCCCAGCTTCAAGACAACATATTTACCAAGAAACTTGCTCATCACATTTTAGTTTCTAAAAATGCCTTCTCTATTTTTCTCTGAAGAGTATTCCATTGTGTTTCTGACACAGACTAATCTCTTGTGAATTTGGATGACACCAGCCTTTAAAAAAAAATAGGTCTTATTCATGCCTTGGTGAGCTAAAATGCCATGCTTCAAGTCTGGCAGCTAGAAGTTAAAACTCCATAACTCATAGAATGACCTTGATCCTTCTCCTGCTCATGTATCTCTTCCCCTTCCTTGATGCAGAACCCTCAGCTGGGTGCCCAGTTGGTTCAGATCTAAGCACCACTACCTGTTGTCCCTTTATTTTCCATCCTCAAAGCTGCATGATGAAAATTCAGTGTTATGTGACCTGAAACTAGCATTTCATAGACATTATTCTTTTGTGCCAAAGAGCTCCCTCTAATATAATGTCCAATCTTCCCACAATTATCACATTTCCTTTCCCTGCAGAGCACTCTGAAGCAATTTTTCCTGAGTAGTTACAGAACCACAGTGGAAACAGTCCTGGTCTCTGGTGGTTAGATTTGCAAATTTATCCCAAACCATTGTAACCCCTATACATGTGCTTCACATATGCAGGAAGCCTACTGTTATTCCAGACAGGTAAGTAGGTTATTCTGGAGTGTTCTTTTTGCCATTAGTCTTACTGCAGTGGGATCATGGTGCACCGGACTAGAACTCCCAACAGCTCTGATTGCTGCCGGCTGCCTCAACGAATTTTATATTAGCAGGCAAATGAAACACTCAACCAAGTGAAAGGAATTCATAATGCTGCGGCTTCTTAGGTTCAGAATGTGCTGTGCATTTTTCAAAAAGGATTGTGGCTATCAATGTGCGATGACTAATCTAGATAAATCGCCACTTTACGACACATCTGGCCTCAAGTCGTTTAAATTAGTCGAGTTCAGCAGCAGAACACCAGCTGAACTGGAGCCTACAAATTCATAAGCTTCCTACACATGCATAAATGCTAAAATGATGAGCTTGGTAATGATTGGGAACCTCTCATTTCTCAGAGACTGATAAGCCAGTACCATGTTTCGTTGCTGAGCATGAATTAGGACAGCGTAATAAAGCTTCAGAAGTGGTCTTCCCAACAAGATAGTTTGAAATTAATGTTTATGAAAGCTCTTTATTAACCTGAAATGCTCTTCAAAGGTAATATGAGAAAAGCTTCTTCCCCTTCAACTTGGCATTTTAGTAAATATACAAATCTTTCCACTTTCTACCTAGTCTCATAACCATGGCCAAAGCTTTAAAAAGTAGAACTTACCCAATACCATTGCCATTATCTTCTTCCATGTCTCCTTTAAACAATGAGAAAGCCCTGTAATTTACTGGTGATCACTTTTTAGCATCCTTTTTAATTCTATGAATCTACTCCAGATTTATAGATTTGTAGAGTAAAGAGTTGGAAAGAACTCAGAGGTATTCTTTTCCAACTATCTTATTCTCCCAAATAGAAAACTGAGGCCCTATTTAATATAAGTCAAACCAGCATCATGATGTAGTTGCTAAGGAAGCTTGTGCAATCCTGGGCTGTCCTGGATCAGAACGTGAGTGGCACAAGTGGGGTTGATTTTGACATATTCCGAACTTCCCGGGTCACTCCCAGAGCACTGTGTTTATTTCTAAGGGCAGCCTGTTAAGAGGAATGCTATAAAGAAGGGGTGATACAGCCCCATGGTAGTAAGAGACCTTGAAATTGTGCCCCCAAACAGTTGTTGGACCTCTGCGAGTTGTATGTAAGTGGGATGTTTGTAACTCAAGGACTGCCTATGTAGGAAAACTAAATGTATGGGGATACCAAGTTATGCGGTATGATTGTTCTTCATGAAGTATAGTAAAAAGTCTATTTGGCTGAGAAAATACACCTTTAATTAATCTGATCATTGAGTAATTTACTGAAAAATTAGAAAACATTAATAAAAGCTATTAGCTTTATGACTATGCATTTATAATCATCTATATGTTATTTATATTGTGTATAAACATCACTGAATATTTATTAGCACCTTGTGATTATGGCTGTGGTCTCTGACTCCTGGGCTGTGTACTAGTCCTGGTTCATGGCCTGTTAGGAAATGGGCCACACAGCAGGAGATGAGTCTTTCCATCTCTTATATCACCACCTGAGCTCCACCTCTTGTCCCATTCCCTACCTCCTGCCCCTCCTGCTATCCCCCATCCATGGAAAAACTGTCGTCTTCCCTGAAACTGGTCCCTGGTGCCAAAAAAGTTGGAGACCATGTTTTACAAGTGTTATCTAACTTAATCATTACAGTACTCAAGGAAGACAGAATTATCATTATCCCTATTTTCCAAATAAGGAAATTGAAGTCTGTCAAAGTCGCACAGCAAATAAATCTTGGGGCTAGGAATTGAACTCGGATCTATTTGGTTCCAGAGTTTGTGCCTCCATCATTCTACATTCCTGCCTCCTGTATTTACTGAGCAGTAAAGGTGGTTAGATAATGAGATTATTACAAAAGGACCATGGTAGAGAGCAGTTTCAGTGAGGTAGTATGGTGAACTCCTTTCCCTGCACATGGCCAGATAGGGGGGGTTGTGAGAGAGATCCCTGCAGGCAATTTGGAGGGCAGAAGTGAAGCAGCTGCCATGTCACACCTCCCAGACGGGGTCACTTTTCTGTTGGCTCACTTCATTGGTGTGAGGCAGTAGCGGGGTCTGTCTCTGGTCACTTTCCCTTATAGCCTCCTTCACCTCCTTCAGCCCTGTGCCAAGTGTGTGTGTTGCTTCATGACAAGTGCGCTCCCCTGTTGCCTGCCCAGCTCCTCTTGGGTACTCACACCATCAAGGTCAATGTCAGAGTCAGTAAGAACTTTTACAGATCTTATACCAGCCTGTGGGTTTCCCACCGTTCCTGCTTCCAGGAAATTCTGGAATTTCAGAGCTCTGATTAGTTCTGCTTTCAGGCTTCAGCAGTACTCCCGGGATGACAGCCTGACAGACATGACTTCACCAGCCCCCATAATTGCCCAAGCCAAATTTCCAAGATAAACTCATCCTAACTCACCCCAAGCTACTTGTACCAGTCAGGCGGGTTCAAGCTTACTCATGCTTTTTCCTCATTCTTTAGTTAAACCCGGACCAACTGATTCAGAAAGATCGGGGAAGGATCCTGAAGTGTAGAGTGAAGCTGGCAGGGTTCCTGTCTTCTCTTGTTATGGTCCTCATTTCTGGACCCTGGGAACATTCAGTGAAATCTATGAAACAATAAATCTGTCCCTCCATATTTCAGCCCCAAGAGAAGAGAAACATGGGCTGTCAGCAGAGAGTGGGAAGATAGTGTGAACAGAAGTGAGCACTTCCCACTTCCAAAAAGCAGCCTGGAGATAGCAGAGCTAGACTGCAGGGTCGGTGGCTCTTCAGGTTCTTCTGCAACGTAGATGCTTTGTGATGCTGGGAAAATTGCTTACCCTCTCTGGGCCTGTCTCCTCATACTGCTAATGAGGATAATAAGAGCCTATACATCATAGGGTATGTGAGGAATTGATGGGTTAACATAAAATAAGTGTTTATAACAGTGCAAGCTTTGCATTTGTGTTCAGTAGTGTTCTTATTATCATCGTGTTCTTTTTTTTTAAGATAAATTCTCACTTTGTCTCCATTGGTGGAGTGCCCTGGTGTCATAGATCATAGCAACCTCAAACTCTTGGGCATAAGTGATCCTCATGCTTCAGCCTCCCAAGTAGCTCCCTCCATAATGCCCTGTTTTTTTTTTTTTTTTTCAGAGATGGGGGTCTCATGCTTGCTCAGGTTGGTCTCAAACTCCTGAGCTCAGGCGATCCACCTGTCTCAGCCTCCCAGAGTGCTGAGATTACAGGCATGAGCCACTGTGCCCGGTTATCATCATGTTCTTACAGGAGAGAGCAGTGAGTGGTCTGTCTATTCTTTTCTAGGAATGTTTCAATTTCCTCCAACTTCTTCGGGAGTGAAAGCTGTGCCACAAGTCCTCTGGAGGCTTTCTCCAGGCTCTTTCCTCTCACCACTCGTTCCTCTTCCCTTCACTCCATCTTGCTTCTCTTTCAATCCTTTTGTATATGTGTGGGGGTGGGTTAAGAAAGAGAAACTGATGAGTGGGAAAGACAACAGCATTACTGGGGAAGAGACAAGGAAGAAGTTAAGGAAAAGAGCGTCAACTAACTTCATTCTCCTGACAGCAATCTAAAGAGAACAGAGGTTATGACAGAGAAAATAGTAGTTTCCACTGAGAGGGCCTTTGTCTGTATCAGGCCACACAATAACCGTGGTCTGGGTGGCATCTGCCGTTTGTAACCAGGTGCTCTGTGCTCAAACACACAGCCAAGGGGATGCAAGGCTGCTGGAGAGAAAGTGCTGTTCTTATCCTACAATTGAGGTCTTTCATCCTCTTTTTAAAAATAAGTGGTTCCCCCTGTTCCCAAACAGACACACACACACACACACACAAATATTCTAGTACCATTTTCTCTGGTCTTCTCTGGAACAGCTCACCTTTTCTGGCTCCACGAGACAGGAAAACCTTTTGAACACAGCTGCTTGTTTGGGTTGATACAGGAGCTGGAGCAGACATTTATTCATTCCTTTTAGAAGACAGCCTCTTGCCATCCCTCTGGAATTACTTCTTGCCAAAGTGGCTGCTGTCTGGCAAGTAGGCCGTCTAGGGTGGTCAAGTTTCAAATGTCACCATGCAAATGGCAGTTCCAAGGACTGAAGTCAAGGATTGAAATGCCAAACCTTAAATGTCCCTCAAATACATGTTTTCCCAACTAGTGACTTGCCACAGAAAATAAACAGCAATTATGCAAAAGTCACCCTCTCCCCCTGCATCTCCGATTCCCTTCCAGCGTTCCAAAGCCATTACACGGAGCACTTTGTGATAAAAAGATGTCTCCGTGTGGCCCATTTAGTATTTTGAAGTATAGAAATGAAAGGAGGTAGGGCACATATGCCGCAGAACCACTAAATGACAGAATCATCAGTGGCCTAGTTTTTTGAGTCGCTGTGACAGACACAAGGGGATTGCTTTTAAAGCTGCTGATGACACATCAAGAAGAGGGAAGAGGATGTTGCTGCTTTAGAAAAGACTTAAAGAATCTCACTTTCTGACTTGAAAATAAGTTTCAAAATCAGACTTTCTTTTTAGATGGTGCACAGAACATGCAGTGCTAATGACAGCACACTTACCTGAAGACCTCTGAGAGAGACACCTCGTCCAATAGCCTGTGAATGCACCAGCAGAGAGAATGGGGCACACTTTTTGCAATTTAGGGTCTCGGGGATGGCATTAGTGACTGTAGGGGAAATTTCACCACAGAGCAATGAGCCAAAGAAAACATTACTATTTAACTATTACTGGCTGCTGTAATTCAGTCTCCTCACCATGAACAGCAAATGAGTCAAGCTCACTAAGGTGGAAGGTTGGCTGGTTGCATTTTGAAGAGCCCCAGGAGAATTTCCATAGTGTTTTTTTTGCTCACATAACCCAGTTCTTCTTTTCTTGCTCCTGCAGTTACTCATCCATCTCTGGATCCGGAAGGGATCAGGAGAAACAAGACGATGACCTCTGGTGAAGAAGAGGGCCGGCTTTTGATGATTCTGAGAGAGAAGACAGAACGTGTCAGAGACCTCTGATGTATTTAGTATTTGCCCCTTGGAAAAAGCTGGTAGCTCAAATTGTATGAAACACACACACAACTTTCAAATGAAAGGAAAACAAAACAAAAACATCTCACTGCAATTGACTCGTTCACTGGAGAAGACAAATCAGCAAACAAACAAAATGAATCCATGATGTGCCCTCATCAAGTCAGCGTGTTGGTAAAAGACTCCAGGAGAGCCCTTTTGGGGTTGTTACTTTGTCTCAAAATTTCTTTCTTTTTTTGAGACAGAGTCTCACGCTGTCACTGTCGGTAGAGTACTGTGGCGTCGTAGCTCACAGCAACCTCCAGCTCTTCAGCTCAAGCAAGTCTTTTGTCTTAGCCTCCTGAGTACCTGGGTCTGCAAACACCTGCCACCATGCCCAACTATTTTTAGAGATGAGGTCTTGCTCTTGCTCAGGCTGATCTTGAACCTGTATTTTTTTTTTTTTTTTTGAGACGGAGCCTCAAGCTATCCCCCTGGGTAGAGTGCCATGGCATCACAGCTCATAGCAACCTCCAACTCCTGGGCTCAAGCGAGTCTCTTGCCTCTGCCTCCCAAGTAGCTGGGACCACAGGC
>CAUYQV010159239.1:0-19957 GCA_963574575.1 Galagoides demidoff | reverse complement strand
TATAATTTGAGAAAATGGAGAGATTGAGAGATGCTTATTACACCTCTAAGAGTGGGAAGGATAGTTTTGATTAAGTCTAAAAGAAAAAACATCGTAACAGAAAGAGAAGAAAGTCTAACTTAAGTCTGACTATGTTAATGTAGAGGCCACACTCAAGAAACCACGGTACTGGGTACTGACAGAATATCTTATTTCTCTTTTTGTTAATATTGTAAATATGGAAAGAAGAATTTTGAGTATAATTGCTGAGGGGAAAAGAGACTGGTGAGAAAATAACAGCCATTCTGGACATGACAGAAACTAAGTAATCTCCACTGAATTTTGATGACTACAAGGACATCACTATGACGTAAGTCTTTTTATTTTTATTTTTTTTGAGACAGAGCCTCAAGCTGTCCCTCTGGGTAGAATGCCATGGCATCACTGCTCACAGCAACCTCAAATTCCTGGACTCAAGCGAGTCTCCAGCCTCTACCTCCCAAGTAGCTGGGACCACAGGTGCCCTCCACAACACCCGGCCATTTTTTGGTTGCAGCTGTCATTGTTGTTTGGCGGGCCCGGGCTGGGGATTCGAACCCGACACCTTAGGTGTATGTGGCTGGCGCCTTAGCCAATTGAGCCACAGGTGCCGAGCCGATGATGTTAAGTCTTATCTGTTAAGTAATCATATTAATATTGCTAAATGCAATTTTAAAAAAAGACAGAGAATATAACCAATTTTTGGAGTGTGAAAACCCATAGTAATGACAGTGGTCCCAGGGGAAGGCCATGGTATGAAACACTTGTCATGTTATGCATTGGGGCCAGTAGGCTCCAACTTCATTATTTTAATCAATCCTCAGATTGACACTACTATTTATAAGTCTTACAGATGGCAAAACTGAGGCTTCTGTTAAATAATTTGTCCAAGAATTCTCAGCTGGTCAGTATCAAAGCCATAATCTGAACCCAGGACATCTGACTTCAGAACCACACTCCATTCACTGTCTATTTGATCCATCTGTGCTCTCAGGAGGACAATGAGACCCACAGAATCTAAGTCAGAAAACTAGCAAGGGGCAACTTTAACACTTATTTTGTGGCCAGACCATCACTATTTCATGTATTCTCATACCTTTCAAATTATTAGAACCAAGGTGAAAGTTTAATTTTTGTTTATAAAATATCATTTAATATCTGTTTGTAATTCACCTGACTCTGAATGGAAAGACTCTTCTCAATTATTATACAGTGATGGTGGTTCTATAAAAGAGATTAATGAAAATCCATTCTTAAATATTTTTCAAAAGTTTACTTATGAACTGTTATAATAAAATTAAATGAATCATTTTAAAATAAAATATGGCAAATTTAAGTAGAAAAGTAAATTAATCAATTAATCAAGCAATTAATTAATTTGCTATTTACTACTAATATACAAACAGGAAAAACACATTCATTCCATTTCGGACAAGTCCATTGACACCTAGGATATTGTCGTGCGATAGGTTTTTTGTAAGATGTTTAGAGGATGGAAAATGCATAGGATTAGAGTGGTGTTTTTTAAAGCAATTGCAGCCAATTTAGTTATTAAACTAATAACAGCACTCAAGTGTAATTGCATTTATCCATGCATATGCCTTAATTTCTCCCAACCTCTAAAGAAAAGAAAAAAATTGAATGGAAAAAATATGTATTATGTATACAAACATACAAATCCTTGAGGGGAGTGGTCATGAAAGGGTATATAAATGAGAGATAAGAAAAATGAGTATTCATAGGCAAAAATTTCAATCCAGACGTTATAATCTATCACCGATGCCCAAAGGGCACTAATAATATGTAAATGTGTGAATTAGAAAACACATTCAAGGATGTTGATAAACTTGATAGGATAATCAGCACACACTGTCATGCTAATAACACTGATGCACGGGCAAGGCAGCTCTTCTCCTGGGCCATTTTTTTTCCCTTGTCAAATGGAGGCTAATCAAACTGTATTAGGAGTTAAAGCAAACACTTGGGGGATTTAACCCATTTGATTAGGAGGTGAACTCACTCTGAGAAAATGACAGTTTCCTAAACAAGTCAAAACTATAAAACCTGATCAGCTGACAGCCCTTCACATAAAATTAAGCAGAAAGCAGACACCATGATTACAAACGAAATCTGGAAACTTTAAGTTATATTGGGATCTTTCCTTCAAAAATTATTAGGATGCTTTTTAGAGTCCAGGCAAAGCAACTATCTCTTTCTATCACGGAAAAGAAGACAAAAGGAATAGGTTAGAACTCCCAGGGACACACTTATCTTTGGCTCCTTGTGTGTGCCCAGCATTTGTGTAACCATATGAGAGGCAGATAGAGGAACCAGCTGAATTTTCAAATTTATTAACATAAAATTGAATGAAATTTTGTTAAATAATTTTGCATAACCACAGTGAACACTGCCCTTTCCCATTAAAAATAGTTATCTCGTGCAGTCTGTGGCCAAGGATCTCAGAGCCCTACCCTAATTTAAAGGAAGATGTCTCATTTGATAAGAAAATTGAAAGTAAGGGCTTCGTAAGCACTAGCACTAGAGTTCAAAATAAAACCATCAACTAAAATCACTGTGGTTCTTGGGAGAAAGTTAGAGAAAACAATCCTTCCCGTATTTATTTTGATCTGAAACACATGCAGCATTAAAATAGAAAACCTAATTTAACTGATATATCTACGTACTCCCTGCACACGTTTTACGTACATGAAACTTTCATCGGCATAAACAGGTTGATAGTAAAATGCTGGCCGGCAGAAGGCACTGCTTTAATTTATAAAACTTTAGGAGTAAAAGTCCATTTAACACACACAGATTTTACTCTTTAGTAATTATACACAGAGGGAAAAAAAAAAAAACTAAAAATTACTTCAGACTCTTTTTTACAAGCATTATATCATTCTACTGGGGGTGGGAGTTCCAGAAACATAGAATGAATATTTTAACCTCTCCCAAATAATGTATTTTTTCTGTTTACCAACCTATACCCCATTCTATCTCTAAATGATTTCTAAATTTTCTGTCACCGGGAAAACAAAGAATGTGAGTGTTCCCTCCAGGTGTATATTTTCTAGTTTGAGAAGGTTTGGGATTTTTTTGTTTGTTTTTGCTCAAGTCATACAGTTATAATCAAATTCCTCAAATCATAAAATTGAGGCATGGAAAATAATCCTAGAGATCATATAGTCTAATTTCATTTATTTTGCATGCATCAGAGAGTCCTACAAATATCAAACTTAACATTCTGAGTTTGCAGTTTGTGCTTTGGAGAATAATATCTGAGGACAATAGCAACACATTTTCTTTTCTTATCTTGAACAGCCACACTAATCACTAAGCAGGGCATTTTTAAACCTTGGAGAGTTTTTTTCTTTCCCCAAAAGTCAAGTGCTGAATTTGTGGTTTTCAGTTGTGTCTCCCATCAAAGAGTGGTGGTAACAATTTACTACAAGGCAAGCAGAATCAACCACTGGTGGCAGGTAGATGTTAGAAATCTCCAGTTCTCGACTTCCTGTATAGAAAAATCCATGCCTTAGATTTACATACTGTCTGACTAATAGGAGAATTAAGCTGATTATTCAGCATGGACAAAGGAATAATTGCTGTAGCACCTTTACAGTCTGTACCATCTTATTTTTATTCTAAACTATTACCCTGAAAAGATCTATTGAGTTCCAAGGCCTGATCCATCAAAACTATACAAGTTGGCGTAGTTATCTCATCTCTTGTAAGCATTAAAGTTTATGAATTTCTTCATTACAGCATGTCTCCTTTTAAGAATCTTCTGATTAATAACACCATCAATTTCATCATGAATTTGATAAACTCATTAAACAGATGTGTACTTCATTCTAAACATACTTGATAATTCTACACATATATACAAGGTATTACTTTCGCAATCTCCCTACACTACAGCTAATACTCAACACCCAGATGGTTTTGAGACCCCCACGCAAACATTCTGGGATCTAACCCATGTATTGGGAATCAGCATGTTCACACATCTATTTGTTCATATCAGAACAAGTCTGTTCCGTTGGAATTTGAATGTGATACCCAATTGTGAAATGAGATTTCCTTGAGATGCTTGATATGGTTCGTTAAAATCCCACTGAACACAAACATGCCTTAATTTCTCTCTACATCTCTGAAATATCACTTAAAAATCTTCACGTTTCACTTACCCATCATGTTGTACAGGCTCTGTGGGGCAAACTGCCTTGGCATTTTCTGAATTGCTTCCTTGTAAACACTAAGGGCTTCCTAATTTGTAAGAAATTTTAAAAAGATGCATTATTACAAAAGTTCAATAATATACCCTGAAAACAAGATAATAACATTTTTCCAAAGTTAAAACCATCCACTGCTGTTTCTAAATGGATGACTAGAAGAAAATAATTGAGCTGGCCTTTGATACCTTGTTATCTCAATTTCGCAAATGAAAGTGCTCAGCCCAGCCAGTGAAGACTGCCATCGGTTAACAAGAAGTCCAAAGTTAGCAATGTTCTTTTAATATAAATTTTCCAATTAATGTAAGTCATTCCATTAAAAAAAAATTTCCAAAAATCATACTTGGAAGTTATTCATAATTACTTTATGAAAAAAGTAGGTCCCTGGTGTGATCTAAATAAAATACCCGCTAGTAAATCTTCTGACCACACAGATTTACTGAAGTTATTAGATGCAATTACTTTTAAAAGTTGTATCATCTTTGTATTTGTTTTAAAGTATTGTGAAAGAGTATAAGAGTTAGAAGGAGAGAGAGGGGGGATTAGGAACGCATGGGAGCAAGCTTCCTGCAGAGAAGGCCTGGTCCCAGCCTCACTTCCTCCATAATTTCCTCTTTCCATCACTTTTCCTTTCTCCTCTATTAAACAACAAAACAAAATTTTATTTCATTATATAATAGTTTTAGAGAGAATTAAGAGAAATAGGAAAAGTTACCATCACATTGCTTTCTTAATTCTCAAAATACAAACCATATTATTTTTAAAAAATATCAAACACTGGGCATAAGATATTCTAGAAACTGCGTCTTGGATCATTAAATCAAAGACAAAGTGCGCACATAAACTTGAGAAATAATTCGTGTCATCTCCCTTTCTTGGCTAGTCACAATTTATACTGACATATTATAACTGCTCTGAGAAACTCCCAGGAAAGAAATTTATTACATTTTTATTTAGCAGAGTTTTTCTTTCCCCAAACAAATTGGATCACAAAAGTCTTTCAGTGTGAGCACATGTCAGTTTCTCAAAGGACTGTAGTTTGACACGTACTTATGTTAGTTTTCTGTAAAGACAGTAAGGCCCCGCGAGGCTGGGGGTTAAACACAGGCTTGGTGAGAACAAGTGGGTGGGGCAGGAAAGGACAGACAGGGGCTGGCCTGACCTCATAATGTCCCTGCTCGTGGTAGAGTTTCCCCAGGTTGTAAAGGCAGCTGGTCACAGAGCTCTTGTGTGCGTGAGGGTCCTTCAGGTTCTCATCTGGGATTTCAGAGCACTTCAGGAACGTCCGTCGGGCTTCTTCTGTCTTTCCTTGGTTCATTAGAATAATGCCGGTGTTCAAATATGCGGCTGAGGGAAGGAGAAGGGGCAGAAGACGATAGAGACTGCGGATGCAATAAATTATCTTTCCCTCAGTTCAGTTTCTACAGATTAGTTCTTATTCAAAATCCCCCAATTTTTATAGGATCAATTATCATAATGGGAAGTGCAGCATCAGTGTACAATATATAAAACAGTCTCTGGCTTCAGTGACAGGGTCCCCTGTCGTAAAACTAACCTGCCCAGGAAGGATCCCTTTCTAGGAAGCACGTCCCTCCCAGGTAATAGGAAATGGACCAATCCCCATCTCCCTGACCCGTTTCTGCACCCACCTGCCCAGGTAAAAACCCCCATCTGCTACCACCCATGTGTGGAATTCCTTTTCTGTTGTCACCCCACCTGCACCCAGGTGGAATAAGGGCCCCGTTGACCACACAACTGGGACTCTGTTTTCCCTCTGTCTTAAGCCCCAGAATAATCTTTCATATTTGGGTCCATAAAGTCTCATCAAGGACTTCTAATAACTGTGAGCTTAAAATCTACTTTAAAGTTATAGCTACCATAATGTTTTTTTTAAAAAATGATCAAAGACATCCAAATAGGAAATTAAAAGAGGTATGTGTGGGAAGCTCATAATTTAAGTGGCAAGTATTCAGAAACGCAAGCACTGAGTGGCTTCTCTATAATGCTGACAATCCCAGGGATAATTTTCAACAATTTGAATACTACTTACAAGCGAGAGTAGGCCTACTCCCGATGGCCAATTTGTAATAATGCAGTGCCTCGGCGAACCTGCTGTTCTCCTGTAGAAGTAGCCCTCTGCATGAGCAAAACAGAAATTTGGAGGCAGAACTGTATTACCACATATAAAACCACAAATTTTTCTTTTATATTCCAAAAATAAAAACGGTTAACAGTGCAATAAAAAACGCTAACCTGATATCAAAATAAATTCTAAACACAAGGAAATGATTCCTCACGGGAGAAAATACTGGAATAGGTATTGGATGCATTTAGGCTGCATTAAAAAGGATTAAGGAGTATTTTCAAAAAGCTTTTTACCACCAGTGAACTTTCCCCTTTTCTAGCTGTCTTTTCTCTCCCACCAGTATCACCAACCACCTGCATTTCTTCTGGGAGCACGTGGTGTATTTTCCCAGCACTTCAGAAAACTTGTGCAAGGCAGGCGGTGGTGCAGGGGACCACGAGAGGCCTCTCTCACTCGCTGTGTTGCTGGGAAATACCGGTCTAGGACGGCCCCCAAAGGAGAAAGGTGGTCTGGGTCAACAGCACAAGCAGAGTCAGAATTTAATCAGATGTCATAAAAGAATAAAGAAAAAAGACTGAAGCTATCCATCTTGTAATTTCCTTGATACCCGGATTTAACCAAAAAAGCTTGAATTGCAGAACACGGTACAAGTTTTAGCTCCCTGTTCTGAAAAACATCGTTCTCTGCAGACCCCAAGACCCCATGGGTCTCAGTAAGAGGCTCCTTTGGTCGTGGCTCGTTATCCAGGCCCCACCCTCATGACCTAAAATGAAAATCACTTTATAATCATGTCTGTGAAAATGAGGTGTCAGGGAACAGAACAAAGTTCAAAAAGCTCTCTCAGGGCTTCCTGGCCTATCCCCATTCCCTTGTAATCAGTAAGTATCTTACAGACATTCTTCACATCTGCTAGGCTGCTGTTATCACCTCAAATTGCAGATTTAACTTGGCAGCTGCGAGGCCTTTCAAAGGCTGATATAATGGAGGTCAGAGAAAAGAGAGCGCCACTGATAAAAATGCATTTCGTGGGGTAGCTTTTAAAATATTCAGCTTATAATTTAATGAGCATCTTGAGAAAATCTTTGAACTTAAAGCTCATGTGTGTCATTAGCATATGTTAACATTATTTTTAATAGTGGCTAAAAAGTCATTGGAATAAAGATTCCTAAACACAGTTGATCATTTTCATATATAAATATACAGTTTATATTAGATTTTTGACTGACAATTAATTTGACCACAAAAATTATAAGCTGTGCTATCCAGTGTACTTTTCAGTTGCTGAGAATAAGAAAAAATAAAGCTTCCTACAGTAGTCAACGGTCTGTGAGAGGGTCAGTCATATTTTAAAGTGGATAAAAAGAAAGAGCACATTTTTCAAAGGGCAACATTCTTTTAAATGATAATTTTATTGATAGAACACTCTCTGATTAACTATACTCACATATTATCTAATTTCTAAAGCTTGTCTATGACCTTAATTGTCTGTATTGTTTTTATTTCAAATTCAGATAAAGAAATGTTTCTCGTTTGATACAAAGTAGAGGGCATAGGATGAGAAACAGCATCCAGATACTTAATTCTATTTTTCCAGCTTCTTTAGAAATTGAAATTCTTGGCTCGGCACCTGTGGCTCAAGCTGCTAAGGCGCCAGCCACATACACCTAAGATGGCCGGTTCGAATCCCCAGCCCGGGCCTGCCAAACAACAATGATGGCTACAACCAAAAAATGGCTGGGCGTTGTGGCGGGCGCCTGTGGTCCCAGCTACTTGGGAGGCTGAGACAGGAGACTCGCTTGAGCCCAGGAGTTGGACGTTGCTATGAGCTGTGATGCCATGGCACTCTACCCAGGGGGATAGCTTGAGGCTCTGTCTCCAAAAAAAAAAAAAAAAAAAGAAACTGAAATTCTTCAATTAGCTTCCATTTGTCCAGTGCCTTTGACTTCTCTTTCAGCTTCCTTTTGCTTAAGACCAAAAAACTATTCATGTGCCTCTTCAATACAGGTTAAGAGGATACACCTACAATCTTTACTGATGACTACGTCCACCTCTAACTACCGCTACTTACTGGTTTTCTTCCATTCAAACTCAGATTTCCTTCAAGAATGGTCTACAGTACATACAAACATTCGATGTCTCAGATCCCATTTACCCCCGAATTCAGTTTATGCCCTATTCCCAGAATTCTCTCAAAATGTTCTATCAAATTTCCACTAGTTATCAACCCCCAAAACAGTGCATTTAAGTCAACAGCCTACTTATCTATTACACTTAAGATTACTGAATTACAATCTTTCCTTCCTGAAAATCTCTTTCCCTATCTTCTGGGAGACCAAACAATATTTCCCAAGCATCTTCCATTCTTGAGACCACCCTGCTCAGAATAAAAAAGAAACTGCCTCTTTATTCATACACTTCTTTAAAAGAAGTTGGTGTTTCAAAGGATCTTGTCTGTGTCTCTTCTCTTGATGAATACAGTCTCTGCCTGACATCCTGCGTAAATGTACATGCTGACTGTTACTCAATTCTGAAGTAATGATCTTCCTCCTGGGACCCAGGTCTGCTTTCAATAGCTGATGGAACCACATCAGAAGTGCATTGGCATTTCAAAGTCAACACATCCAAAAATTGAAAAAAAAATAATCTCCCCACTAAAAAGAAATGAAAGAAAGGAAATAGAAGAGCAACAACTCTTCCATAATTAATATCATTCACTCCAGTTAGGTAAAATCAGAAACCAGACTATCGCCCTTAATTGTTTACGCATCCTCATAAATCTGTTTTGTGAAGTCTCCAAAGCCCACCGGTTCTTATTTTCTAAGGCTCTTTGTTTACTCTGCCCCTCAAGGTTTATCTTTAGGGCTCTGTCAGAGTTCTTTATCTTTTTTGTCACCCGAATAACTGAAATAGTCCACTAATTAGTCTGCACATAATTGCATTTCTAAAGGGCAAATAAGCCATTAGGCTAGATGGGATGAGCACGCAGGGAATGAGCACATGTCTTTGACAATGTGCCTACAGCTCATAAACCTTGAAAAGTGATGTACTCAGGCTTACGGGCTCCCCAGTGCTCAGGATATACTATATTCCTGTCATTTTCTAATTCACAAAATATACAAAGAGAAAAAAAATGATAAAGTGTTTAATAACCACATATAGACGAGCCTGTCCTGCCTGCCTTATTTTTAGGCGGGTCCTGTTACATGCAGCCACGCAACAGGCAATTTTCCAGGATTATATCTAACGTAGCTCTTTGAATGAGAATATCATCCTGTACAAATCATCTGAATAATGTTAGCAATGGAGTGGGTCCAAATCAGATGGCTATTGTGACTGATTTCTCATGGGCCCAGGATTTAATTGAGCATGAACTGTGGCCGGGTATGGATGCTGCTCAAGTGAGCAGGACAGATGCGCTCACTGACAGATGTGCCATCTACTGGGGGACACAAGTAAGAAAGCAAATGACACGGAAAATTATAACACTAGAGGACAGGGGACCAACACCGCCCTGCCCAGGGATGGACAGGGAGAGGTCCACGGAGTCAGGATGACATTGGCAGAGGCCTGAAAATAGTCGGCAGTAGAAAGTTTTATCATTGGCTCCATTTTATACAAGAAGAGAGAGAAAAGAATTAATCAACTAACTCTAGTTTTTATGGTTAATAAAAGCCAGAACTGAAAGTTTCTCTGAAACTAAAGGCCATGCTCTTTCAGAAAGAAATGAGGACAGCCATAAAATAATTCAATTCTATGTACATATGTGCTAGGCTATATATTTTTTGCTATAAAGCTCGCCAGATTTTGCCCAATATTAACTTGCATTGATATGCTGAAGGAGATCGACATTTTGGAAGTTAGGATGAATTTGGGTCCATTCTAGCACCATCATGACCAGGTTTCTGGTATCACTGTTTTCTACATTAACAAAATCCATTGTTTTTTTTTTTTTTTTAACTGAAGATGTGATAGAAGGATAGAAATCCTTCCCATTGCAATAGTTACAATCATAATAGCAGCTAAACTCATTCAGCACCTGCAGTGTGTGGAGTACTTTACATATGTCAGTTTATTACTCAGTAATAATTTCACAAGATAGGTTATTACTTGCTCCATTTTGCAGATGACAAATCTTGGCTAAGAAAATGTTAGGTGACGTACTAAAGGTCACACAATTAGTAAGAAGTATGTCGAAAGGCAAGCCTGGATGTCTGGCTATAAACAAAGACCTACATTTTAATAGAACATTTATACAAAAGGCTTTTCCATGACTGTTTAAAAATGACAGCATACTTTACAAGCTGACCATGTCAAAATTTTCTGGTTTCTTCTATGCACAGTAAGAATGAGAACACATCTCAATATGCAGTCAAACCAGAACCTAATTAGAAGTAATTTTTATCTATATTACACGAAGTTGCATTAAAATTAAGAAAACTGGGCCCTGTGTTAATATAAAGAAATTGAAAATGGCTCGGCGCCTGTGGCTCAATCAGCTAAGGCACCAGCCACGTACACCTAAGGTGGCGGGTTCAAATCCCCAGCCCAGGCCCGCCAAACAACAATGATGGCTACAATCAAAAATGGCCGGGTGTTGTGGCGGGCGCCTGTGGTCCCAGCTCCTTGGGAGGCGGAGGCAGGAGACTCGCTTGAGCCCAGGAGTTGGAGGTTGCTATGAGCTGTGATGCCATGGCACTCTACCCAGGGGGATAACTTGAGGCTCCATCTCAAAAAAAAAAAAAAGATCTTCTGCAGTAGCCTATGCACACAACATAGGCAGCAATGTCGCCGTCACTCACAGGGGATGATTAATCACCAACAGCACATGGGTAGAGACCCAGGAAGTTCTCCAGATGCCTGTGTGGAGGGAGGATAGAAGGGCCAAGTTACATAAAGTAGTGGTGCCGGCAAGAGTCCACCTGGGAAAGAGAACTGTAGCCTGGACGTGTGGGTCTGTTGAGCACCCTGAAGAGTGTGCAAGCCACAAGTATGCAGCTGCCTCCTTCCCTCCCCCTTGGAGTCTGCCTCTTTAGAATCATCCCTGAAGGCTCTGCGCCTGTGGTTCAAGGGGCTAAGGCACCAGCCATATACACCTAAGGTAGTGGGTTCAAATCCAGCCCAGGCCTACCAAACAACAATGATGGCTGCAACCAAAAAAAAAAAAAAAGCCTGGTGTTGTAGTGGGCACTTGTGGTCCCAGCTACTTGGGAGGTGGAGGCAGGAGACTGGCTTGAGCCCAGGAGTTGGAGGTTGCTGTGAGCTGTGATGCCACAGCACTCTACCCAGGGGGACAGCTCACTTTGTCACTGTTGGTAGAGTAGTGTGGCATCATAGCTCACAGCAACCTCCACCTCCTGGGCTTAGGCTATTCTCTTGCCTCAGCCTCCCAAGTAGTTGGAAGTACAGGCGCCTGCCACAACACCCGGCTAATTTTTTGTTGCAGTTTGGCCGGGCTGAGTTTGAACCCACTACCCTCAGTATATGGTGCCGACGCCCTACTCACTGAGCCATGGGTGCTGCCCAGTCCTGTTTATTCTTAAAAAGAAAACCGATCCTTTGTAAATCCATGCACACTCTGGGCACACAGCAAATATGTTTGGAATGCAGAGAAAAGATGGAGAATAACTTACTGCCAACTGCTCATGGGTTTGTCTGGGACCAAGGGGGAGTGTAGGGTGAGGGAGAGAAGAAGAGGGGCTTTTATTTCCTATGTCAATATTGAGGTTTTATTGTTTTTACTATAAATATTACTTAATTAACAAAGTACAAGGAAAGTTTCACAAAGTCTTGGAATGGGGACCAGAACAGATAGTTTTGGCTATAGGAGAAAAATTTTTTTTTTTTTTTGAGACGGAGCCTCAAGCTATCCCCCTGGGTAGAGTGCCATGGCATCACAGCTCATAGCAACCTCCAACTCCTGGGCTCAAGCGAGTCTCCTGCCTCCGCCTCCCAAGTAACTGGGATCATAGGTGCCCGCCACAACACCCGGCTGTATTTTTTAGTTGCAGCCGTCATTGTTTGGGAAGCCTAGGCTGGATTCAAACCCACCAGCTCAGGTGTATGTGGCTGCCGCCTTAGCTGCTTGAGCCACAGGCGCTGAGCCAGGAAATTTTTTTTATATCAAATACTTCATAACTAAAAACAAAGACCAGGCACAGCACTCATAGCTCAGTGAGGGCACCAGCCATATACACTGAGGCTGCCAGGTTCGAGCCTAGGCTGGGCCTGCTAAACAATAATGACAACTATAACCAAAAAATAGCCAGGGCTAGGCTTGGAACCTGTAGCTCAAGCGGTTAGGGCGCCAGCCACGTACATCAGAGCTGGCAGGTTCGAATTCTGTCCGGGCCTGCCAAACAACGACAACTAAAACCAAAAAATAGCTGGGCATTGTGCTGGGTGCCTGTAGTCCCACCTACATGGGAGGCTGAGGCAGGAGACTCACTTGAGCCCAGGATTTGGAGGTTGCTGTGAGCTGTGATGCCATGGCACTCTACCCAGGGGACTAGCTTGAGACTCTGTCTCAATAAATAAATAAATAAAAGCAAAGAATCAAGGAAATATTTGTATCAATTCCTCAATTCTGAGATGGAGTTTTTTTTGCTACTCCCTACAAAGGGCAAAAACTGACAAAAAACCCAATAGCTTGTGGATTGTATCACAATTGAGGAAAGGAATTTGAACCCTAACATACCGAGGTCTTATAAACCCAAGAAAAATGGGTGTAAGAGTTAATAGGTAATTTACTCACCAAAAGACAGAAAAATGCAAATTAAAATGAGATTAACAGGGCAGTGCCTGAAGCTAAGTGAGTAGGCTGCCTGCTACATACCACAGGGCTGGTGGGTTCTTTTTTTTTTTTTGAGACAGGGCCTCAAGCTGTCCCCCTGGGTAGAGTGCCATGGCATCACAGCTCACAGCAACCTCCAAATCCTGGGCTCAAGTGAGTCTCCTGCCTCAGCCTCCCAAGTAGCTGGGACCACAGGCGCCCGCCACAACGCTCAGCTATTTTTTTTTGGTTGCAGCTGTCATTGTTGTTTGGTGGGCCGGGCTGGATTTGAACCGGCCACCTTAGGTGTATGTGGCTGGCGCCTTAGCCACTTGAGCCACAGGTGCCAAGCCACCAGGGCTGGTAGGTTCAAACCCTTCCTGGGCCTGCTAAAACAATGACAGTGCAACAACAAAAAAATAGCTGCGCACTGTGGTGGGCACCTATAGTCCCAGCTACTTGGGAGGCCGAGGCTAGAGAATCACTTAAGCGCAAGCGTTTGAAGTTGCTGTGAGCTGTGACACCAAAGGACTCTACAGAGGGTGACATAGTGAGACTCTGTTCAAAAAAAAAAAAAAAGTATACAATCATAGGTCAGGCCCTTAGCTGGGCTCCAGGATGGTGGTTCCCTCCCTGAGGCAAACATTTGTAAGATGCAGAGGAGGAGCCTGTCTGCATCTGAAGTTTGGGGGTGGGAAATGACAATGAAGAGAGGTCATCAAGACTGCCTCACTGGCTTGGCACCTGTGGCTCAAGTAGCTAAGGCACCAGCCACATACACCTAAGGTCGCAGGTTTGAATCCAGCCCTGGCCCACCAAAACAACAACGATGGCTGCAACAACAACAACAACAAAAAAGCCAGGCATTGTGGTGGGTGCCTGTGGTCCCAGTACTTGGGAGGCTGAGGCAGGAGACTCACTTGAGCCCAGTAGTTGGAGGTTGCTGTGAGCTTTGATGCCACTGCACTCTACCCAGGGGGATAGCTTGAGGCTCTGTCTCAAAAGAAAAAAACTTCCTCACTTACCAGCAAGACCTCACAGAAGAGCTCCTTCTGCAGACAGACCCAGAGAAAGCAGGTCCCTGTAGTGACACAGTCCACCTGTGACTACCAGGCGTCTCTGTGTCCCTGCCCCTTCAAGCAGACTCTGGTCTTCCTGGCCAATCTTAATAATAAGTATATAGCTAAGCCAACAAACCCTTCTTTCGTCTGATCACAAGTCAATATTTAGAAAATAAACATGTGCAAAAAGAAAAACACAGCACACACAATCCACATTTGATTTGTCAGAGCCTAGTGTGTATCAGGGACAGACCCACCGAGGCTCAGAGAACTGCTGTCCTCGTAGCCAGGCACACAGCCTCACCACTCTGGGGCTGAGGCCGGTGTGACTCACCCCAGGCTCGCCCTCCCTGTCCTGACCATCTTCATCTTGCTCTTTATGCTCCATTTGGCATAGGCCATCCCTGGCCCCTTGCTTTGCTGCATGCTTAGAACAGCTTTCTCTTTTGGGGTCCCTGGGGGTAAGTGGATCCTCTGCCTGTTTGTCACTGCCTACGGGAAGTCCAGCAGGGCACCCGCCTGCCCTTCCTCCCCTCTCCTCCCTCCAGGTGCTCTCGCCGGTGGACCTTCTGGTGCTGGATCAGGGTAGACAGCTGGCTGCAGGCCCTGCCGCAGGCTCGGCACCTGTATGGCCGCTCGCCACTGTGGAGCCGGTAGTGCTCATTCAGTGTGTAGCTCCTGCGGAAAGCCTTGCCACACTCCGTGCACGTGAAGGGCTTCTCTTTAGTGTGGGTCTTCTGGTGCAGCGTGAGGTTTGATTTGCGGCTAAAAGCCTTGCCGCATTCTGAGCAGGCAAACGGCTTCTCACCGGTGTGGAGCCGCTGGTGCAGCAGGAGCAGGGAGTTGTGCCTGAATGGCCTCTGGCACACAGTGCATTCATGGGTCTTGTCCCGGGTGTGGGCCTTCGGTGCCGCCGTGGGCAAGGGGCTCACCCCGCGGCCGTCCTGCGGGCTTTCCTCAGCATGCAGCCTACGGTGCTTCAGGAGCGAGGCCCCCCGGATGAAGCACTGGCCACAGCGCCGGCAGCTGTAGGGCCGCTCCCCACTGTGGATTCGCCGGTGCTCGTTGAGGGTGAAGCGGCGGCAGAAGGCCTTGCCGCACTCACTGCATTCGTAGGCCTTCTCCCCAGTGTGGAACTTTTGGTGCTGCAGGAGCCGAGAGCTGCGGCTGAAGGTCTTGCCGCACTCCCTGCAGGCGTAGGGCCGCTCCCGGGTGTGCACCCGGCTGTGGGACGCCAGCTGTGCACTCTGCCGGAAGGCCTTGCCGCACTCACCGCACTGAAAGGGCTTCTCCTCAGTGTGGATCAGCTGGTGCCGCAGCAGGATGGAGCTCTGCGTGAAAGCCTTGCCGCACTCGGTGCACTGGAAGGGCTTGGCCCCGGTGTGAATCACGCGGTGTCGTAGCAGCAGCGAGTGATACCTAAACACCTTGCCACACTCGCACCTGTAGCCCCTCTGTGCACTGGCGGCTGAGCTTCTGGCAGGCGAGTGACCCCACTCTTCTTGCAGAGATGCGGATGAGGTGCTTAGCTCCCCAGCCTGAGCTCCGGGCAGGAGGCGTCGCTTATCTGACCTGTCCTCAGGACTGCCATCCGGGCCCAGTAGCTTGGGGGCCCTCTGGGAGAGGCAGCCCCAAGCCATGCCTGGCAGTCCAGCTTGCTTAGAGATGGCCCTCCTCATGGAATTCTCTGCCATGCCATACTCCATCCCAGAATCTGATATAATAAACAGAAAACAGAGGATGGTCCAGCCTCCATGCTCACAAAAAAGGCTCACTTTAAGACAATCTTTTCTTTTTCTAAGTCTTTTCTCTCTAGCTTCAGGGACATGTAAATGACTAAAATCATATATACTCGAGGTGTACAATATACATCTATACTCTGAAATGATCAACAGTCAAGTAAAAACAGAAGCTTTATGTCAGAAATATAGGAAGGTTTGAGAAATTCTTGTAAGATGTTTTAAAATCATGGCTCACCCAGGCAGCGCCTGTGGATTAAAGAAGTAGGGCACTGGCCCCATATACCAGAGGTGGCGGGTTCAAACCCGGCCCCAGCAAAAAACTGCAAAAAAAAAAAGCAAACTAAGATCATGACTCAGGGCTCTACGCCTGTTGCTCAATGGTTAGGGCACCAGCCATATATGCCAGGGCTGGTGGGTTCAAACCCAGTGGGGCCTGCTAAACAACAACAACCACAAAAAAAAAAAAAAAAAGCCAGGCCTTGTGACGGGCACCTGTAGTCCCAGCTACTTGGGAGGCTGAAGCAAGAGAATCACTCAAGCCCAAGAGTTTGAGGTTGCTGTGATGCCAGTGTATTCTACCAAGGGTAACATAGTGAAACTCTGTCTCAAAAAAATAAATAAATAAAATAAAATCATGGGGCGGTACCTATGGCTCAGTGAGTAGAGCGCCGGCCCCATATGCCAAAGGTGGTGGGCTCAAACCCGTCCCCAGTCAAACTGCAAGAACAAAAATATAGGCTCAGCGCCTGTGGCTCAATCGGCTAAGGCACCAGCCACTTACACCTAAGGTGGCGGGTTTGAATTCCCAGCCCGGGCCCGCCAAACAACAATGACGGCTGCAACCAAAAAAATGGCCAGGCGTTGTGGCGCGCCTGTGGTCCCAGCTACTTGGGAGGCGGAGGCAGGAGACTCACTTGAGCCCAGGAGTTGGAGGTTGCTATGAGCTGTGATGCCATGGCACTCTACCTTGGGGGATAGCTTGAGGCTCTGTCTCAAAAAAAAAAAAAAAAAAAAGAAAGAAAGAAAAGAAAAATAGAGTATTCTGAGCTACTACAAAAGCAGAACCAGCCAACATTGTTGTTGGAAGTTTTAAAGTTCAATGGCTGTTCAACTCCTATGGGCCCCACAGAGGGATTAATCAACAGAATGTTTTAAAGAAGAAACTAGTCAGCATCCCATTATTAATCAATGCCCTATTAATGTCTTGGAGACTTTCTCCAAGAATGGGAGTATGAAGTAACCTAACTAACCAATTACCAAGGCAGATAGATAATCAGTGAGCAATAGAAAAGAGCAATACTGCCTGGAGGTGCAGAGGGACCCATAAAAACTTACAACCAATTTCAAAAAGAGAGGGTATTAATACCCCGGCTGGCCTCTTTTGAGAGAGGTTCCCACTTCCAACTGTCTTTGGGAGTGCTCTTTGTTCTTCCTAAATAAAATTTCTCTTTGTTATACTAAAACCTGTACAGGTCACTTTTACTTTCCATTCACCCCACCTTTTGATGTTCTACTGTTTATTTTCTAGTTTCCATTCATTTTTGCTTTCAATTACTGCTGTGCTATGCCTTGGTAGAACTTTCTAGCTCAGTCAAGTAATCGAACCCAGTCAACTGAGTTCAGGGTGCTAGAGTCCCAGCCCCCAATAATTTGTATTAGTAGAGGAATTCGATTAAAAGCAAGACACAGAATGTTGTGGTTAGCTTTAAAAACACTCTTGACAAAATTAATGAGAAAAATTTTACCTACATGATAAAAATCCTCTGTACACTGGCCCTGCTGGAATATCTGTCCCTGTGGGAATGATGGAGGAGGGCTGATTTACTTCGTAGCCTAGTGGGTAAAGTCTAGTGCTTTCAGATCAGCAGCTTAGATTTGATTTCCAGGCAGAGCCTGAGCCTGTTCTGGTTTGATATTTATGAAATTTATGCTACTTTTTTATTCCTTTTCATTCTGCACTGAGATTTTGATTCTGTGGGGGAACATAGAGCTTTTAGACATTTATGTACAAATGGTCAACTGAAAAGATGGGACCCTAAAGCACGTGGCTGGACAGAAATATGAGTCACACCTGGTTTATCACTAGCAACACTTTCCTCTCCTTCACTGTTTTTGTGGTTTTTCTGGATCTCATAAAAACAGTTTTCCCTCCTCTTCATAGACAACTTTTGCTTCATTGATTAAATTATAATCTTAGTTAAGGGTTATCAGTTTCATTTAGTAGGGTATGTTTAGTTGAAAAATACAATAGTTGGATGTGGTGGCTTATGCCTGTAATCCTAGAACTTTGGGAGGCTGAGGTGGGAGGGTGGCTTGAGCTCAGGAGTTGGAGACCAGCCTCAGCAAGAGCGACACAACAACTCTACTAAAAATAGAAACACTAGCCAGGTGTGGTGGCCGTGCCTGTAGTCCCAGCTGAGGCAAGAGGATCACCAAGAGTTTGAGGCTGCTGTGAGCTATGATGATGCCAGGACACTCTACCCAGAGCAGCAGAGTCCTGTTGTTCTTTTGTTCTGTCTCCAAAAAATAAAAATCCCCCAAATAAAAAATCAAATAGCAGATATGTCAACTCTTTTTCCCAACTAAAATCTGCTGCTTCTAATGGTTCAAACTCCTAAGGAAACTCAGAAAGAGGCACCACTTACTTTTGGGGGTTTTCTGTTTTCCTTATGGAATCTAAGGAGTCATAAAAAGTTTGCTCTCAGATATAAAACTACTCTCTTTTATAGTGTTAACTTTATACCCTTGGCTGTGGGCTATACCAAAAATATTTACTTTGTATTATGAAAAAATAATGTTTGATTTTGGTGTCTGTTATGGCTGCACAGAACTTGCCATGTTGGAGACAGCTTAGTTCACTACAGGATTCTTCTTTGGGCCTTAGATAAGAAAGGATATGGTTTAAACATTTAGAAAAATGTCTTTGTAAGAAATGTATTGTAAAACCATTGCATGGCTTGGTCCCATGGCCTCTCTCTCTCTCTCTCTCTTTCTCTTCTGGGGGCCAGAGATTCAGTGCTGCCCATCAAAATGAAGTTGGCCTTATTATGAAGTCTCATGGTAAATTCCTATGATTTTATATTGCCTTGGAATTCATATTTACTTTCTTCTAGCATACCCAAACTCCTGGAAAGGGCTTGGATTTTATCTCTGTGCCTTACGGTAGTACTGCTGTTTTCCCTAAGACCAAATAAGAACTTAGGCCTCATTCAGAAGTTTACTTGTTCCATTCTCAATGGTATGATTTGAATCTGAAGCTTCAAATTTTTTGGACTGGTGTGTTTTGCCAGTCTCATGGGTAGAAATTTAAAATCAATGTTATAGGTTCATTTTATACATATGTGTATGTCATAAATTAAGTACATAAGCTGAAATGTTTTTAAAGTTCCTAAGACTTTAGTAAAACAAAGATTTATTTGGTCAGATACACCAGGTACTATCTTTGCCAGACACTTTAAGGTCCTAAAGTTGCTGCTTCTATAAGATTTTTTTTTTAAGACAGAGTCTTACCTTGTGGCCCTCGGTGGAGTACTATGGTATCATAGCTCACAGCAACCTCAAACATTTGGGCTTAAGTGATTTTCTGGTCTCAGTCTCCCAAGTAGCTGGGACTACAAGTGCTCACCACAACGCCCCACTATTTTTAGAGACAAGGTCTTACTCTGGTTCAGGCTGCTCTCCAACCTATGAGCTCAGGCAACCCACCCACCTAGGCCTCAGAATGCTAGGATTATAGGTGTAAGCCACCACCCTGGGCCTTTCTGTAAGATTTTTAATACTTACTGGATACGACTGTGAGCTTATGGATCATACATGTGTAGTTTCACATTTTTTCTCAATAATTTAAAATTTAAAAGTCATGTTATATTAAAGTAAAAAGGATACTTGTAAAATATCTTAGTCATTTATACATTAAAATACTAAAATATTAATGTAAGTTGAAGTTTGTATACTTTTAAATTTTTCATATATTATAGAAAGCTAAATATATTTAGATATACTAATAAAAATTTGGGACTGGGGCAGTGCCTATGGCTCAAAGGAGTAGG
>CAUYQV010159237.1:0-14461 GCA_963574575.1 Galagoides demidoff | reverse complement strand
CCAAACTGCAACAAAAAATAGCTGGGCGTTGTGGCGGGCGCCTGTAGTCTCAGCTACTTGGGAGGCTGAGGCAGAAGAATTGCCTAAGCCCAGGAGTTGGAGGTTGCTACTGCACCCTACTGAGGGCTAAAAAGTGAGACTCTGTCTCTACAAAAAAAAAAAAAAAAAAAAAATTACTATATAAAAACCAGTAACTGTCAGTAACCAGAGATCATTACACCATTATATCTAGTATTATTGCATATAGACATTGAATGCCACTCTATACCACCCCACTAACTAAAATGAAAACCTTTAAAATACTTGTATTTAAAAGAATACTGGGGCAGCACCTGTGGCTCAAAGGAGTAGGGCACTGACCCCATATGCCAGAGGTGGCAGGTTCAAACCCAGCCCTGGCCAAAAACTGCAAAAAAAAAGAATACTGAATCGAGGTGATCTGAAAAGATAGTATTTTATAATTTAAGCAAAGACTTAAGTTATTCATTGTGTATTAAAGTAGTAAAAGCTGTTTTTAAAAATTAATTTATTCCCTTAAACATATCAATAATTTTAATGGAAAATATGATTCCCATTGTTAATACTTTCAGAGACCTCAAAAGATCATAAAATTTCAAGCTTTTCACTTTACAGCATAAAAAATGAAACATTAATTAAGTTCGCTTATAAATGAGCCAAGAGTGGGTGGCGCCTGCCCCATATACTGAGGGTGGTGGGTTTGAACCCAGCCCCAGCCAAACTGCAACAAAAAAATAGCTGGGTGTTGTGGCGGGCGCCTGTCCTGGCTACTGTAGTCCCAGCTACTCGGGATGCTGAGGCAAGAGAATCACCTAAGCCCAAGAGCTGGAGATTGCTGTGAGCTGTGACGCCACAGCACTCTGAGGGCAACAAAGTGAGACTCTATCTCTAAAAAAAAAGAGCCAAGAGTAAAGTCTGAGATTGAGATAACTAATCTAGTAACAGTCAGTAAGGTATACAGTAAATAAATTCCCTTCCTTTTGTTAAAAATATCCTTCCTTCTGTTAAAATGTTTTTATGAGAAAAATCTAACCAAAGAAGTGTATTACTGAATATTATGAACATCTTATCAATATTGAAAGTATCAAGATGAAACAAATATATAAAACTTCTATTTAAATCTTTATATACTATATTTTAAATGTAGTTTTGCATTTTAGAAATAAGGAAAAATTATAAGCAACTATTTGATATTAGTATGATCAGGAAGAAAAACTTCCTGTTTTTATTAAGCATATTCTTTCCAATTACTTATATGTTGACTATAAAAGTATTAGTGACTAGGAAAAGTGATTAAAATAACTTTATAAGAATGTTTTATCAGATATGACTTAACATATATATTCCCCATAATGCATGCTATCTTAGTGTTCTGTAAAACTATTTTTAATTCAATAACAAATATCCTTTGGATGAGATCCAAGATGATCTAAACTATATATGAGATCCAATATAAATTATATTGATATTACTTAATATCATGCTTTAAAAACATCCTTTTTGGGGGGTCAGAAGTTACTCTATATACTGTAAGTCCATTATTAAAATAGGAAAAAGTTTATCTTATAAGCCAAAAAGATGTCATTATTGACATTCTTAGTCTCGTCCCCAATTTAATCTAAAAAACTTTAAGGAGGGGATATGAGATTTCTCCTTTGTGACATGAAAAACAAATTACAGCATTATAAACAGATGTTACATTCAAAGTCAAACTGAATCAAAATGAGAAAATGACTAAAAAGTCAATCTTCAAAGGTCTTCTTTAAAAATTTTTTCTTTACTATAGGTCAAGATTAGGATATAAAAGTATAAATTTATATTATATTAGAGAGAGGGTAGAGAGTGGTAGGGGAGAGATGAGAAAGAGAAGGGAGCAGAATTTATTTTATATTAGAGAAGGAAAAGAGTTGGGGGAGAGATGAGAGGGAGAGAGAGAAGAGAGTAGAGCAGGGAGATGGCATGGCATCCCAAAGAAATAATGCCCATGGCTCGGCACCTGTGGTTCAAGTTGGCTAAGGCATCAGCCACATACACCTAAGGTGGTGGGTTTGAATCCAGTCCGGGCCCGCCAAACAACAATGATGGCCGCAACCAAAAAATAGCCAGGTGTTGTGGAGGGCGCCTGTGGTCCCAGCTACTTGGGAGGCAGAGGCAGGAGACTCGCTTGAGCCCAGGAGTTGGAGGTTGCTGTGAGCTGTGATGCCATGGCACCCTACCCAGGGGAATAGCTTTAGGCTCTGTCTCAAAAAAAAAAAGGAAAAGAAAGAATGCCCATCTCTCCAAAGGCCTTGATAAGAATGTGAATTTTATTAATTATTTTATCAACAAATATATAATAAATTTCTCCTATGTGACAAGTACTGTGCTAGGTACTATGGGAATAAGCTAGATACGGTCCCTCTCTTTGGAGCTTATACTCTAAGAAAATATGTAACAAACCAAAGAAACAGATAATTATAGATGATGATAAACAGTATAAAGTAAATATACAGGTTGTTGAGAGGTAGATAAAAATTAAAGGAAACTCAATTTTGGAGAAATTCATTACCTGAAACCTTAGTCTACAGAAGTACAGGACTTTGTAGGCCATATGACATTAATAATAATAATAAACATTTATGGAGTGCCAGGCAGTTATAAACGTTAACTGGTATACATTAATTATCTTTTTGGCTATTACATATTTGAACAACTTGCCCAAGATTCCACAGCTATGGAGTAGTGAAACAAGGATTTGATTCCAGGAAATATGCTTGCAGAGCCTGCTGGCTAATGTAGTAAGAAATCATTTCAATATTTAAGTGGAAATAAATATCTCTTTTACTTTTAGGACCCACTGAAAGCTAAGTGGCTCTTGGAAGGGGAAAACTTGAAGCTCAGTCCAGAAGCCAACAGGTAAGTAGATGAGAGATAAGACATCCAGAGCACTGTGACAGTTGCCGAGATGAATCAAAATTGATTTTAGAGGTAGAATCAGTAAGAATTGCTAATAGATTGTTTATAGGGAATGAGGAAGAAAGAGAAAGTATGAATTTTAGATCCTGACTCAATGAATCATGCAGGTAGCTAGTGACACCCCTTGCTAAGAAAAGGTGAACAGGGTTACAGGGGGGAAAATCAATATATTTTCAGGGGATGATTTCTCTACGTGGAGAAATGCATCATGTGACTATGCAGATACGCTGCATAGCCACACCCATCACTAGGTCTTATTATTGGGGTAGGCTTATATTTAACAAATGCCCAGAAATCCTGCTAGGGCTTATTTTTTTGGTAGGTCTTATTTTCGGGGAAACATGGTACTTAGCCAGTTCCTTTTACAAAGTAAGCACTCAGTAAGTGGCATACTTTATATCCTTTAATCTTTTTTGACAAACACCCTTCTTTATGCCCCTACACTTCTGCTTACTACACTTTAAGATCTAAAAGAGAAAAAAGAACCAAAGAAGGGCCGTTCAAGTGACCAAAAGGTGAGTACAAAGTGCTGCAGTATGAATACTATAAGAAAATTTTGACTCTGATCTGAAAAGATAAAAGAATGTTAGCAAAAACTACATGGAATAATTGAAGTCCTTCTTTTACTCTTACGATTCCATTTCTGAGAACTATGCAAAGGTAAGGATTCTACAGAGGAAGAAAAAGCTCTGTGCACATGACTTCATACATAATGCAGCATTATTACTCATAATGTAGAACCATATAGCCAAACAAACAACCAACTCAAAAGGGGTGGTGAAGTGTATCAGGGGACAATAACATTGTCTAGCTATTAAAAATGTTTTTAAAAGTGTTAAAATATTAGGAAAATGTACACTATTAACATCGTGATATTACAGTGTGACAGTTAAAAAGCAGGATGTACATTAGGAGAAAGTACAATGCAATCATTATTTTAAGAATGTATTCAGAAAAAAGATTAAAAGGAAGTATATCAGATTTAACCATGGCTACTTGGGGTACAGAATTAAGGATGATTAATTTCTCCCTTTTTAGATTTTTGGAATTCTGAATAATCACTCAGAAAAAAAATGGGATGATATAAAGCAAACTAATATAAGAATCACAGGCAAAAAGCATGGAAAACCTATCTGAGGGAATAATTAAGAAAAACTTCTCTGGTATTGTTAGAAATTCAGATATCCAGATATAAGATGGTCATCAAACACCTAGAAGATTCATAGCAAAATATTACCAAGGCACATAATCTTTACTCTGCTGAAGTCAAAATGAAAGAGAAAATCCGATAAACTGCAAGATGAAAGCAACTTATTTACAAAGGAAAACCTATCAGAAGGGGTTGGGGATTCTTAGGGGTCCCATTTTTTGGTCTTCTCAAACAGTGTAACTGACAGGTAAGAATTCTGTATCCTACAAAATTTAGTTGCCTAGGTAAGGAGAATAAAGTCTTTCCCAGATGAGCAAATGCTAAGGGAATTTGTCACTAGAGTAGTCCCACAGGAAATGCTTAAAAATGCTCTGTACCTGGAACGGCACAATTGATACTCACCAGTGTAAAAACACCAGGCTGATGCTCACAGCCCAAGGGAAAAACAAAGCAACTAGGTATCATTTAACATCATGAACTGAACAGCAACTCACACATCAGTATCTACATGTATCACTGTGAAGGCTTAGTTCGGAAAGGCAGAAAGAATTAGCTGTAGAAGGTCCAGCTTCTTGTTATATCCTTCTAAACATCACATAAATATTACATAATCTTGACATCTAATTTTGAAAATAATGCTATGCTCTCACAGATAGGTGGAATCTAAAAAAGCTTAACTCATAGAAGTAGACAGTAGAATGGTGGGTAGCAAGTATTGGACACAGAAATGTGCGGATGGGATAAAGGGTTTGAAGATGTTGGTCAAAGGATACAAATTTTTTTTTCTTGAAAATTGCTAAAAGACTGGATTTTAAGTGTTCCCACACACAAAAAATAAGTATGTGAGGTAATACATATGTTAATTAGCTCAATTTAACCATTCCACAAATATACATATTTCAAAACAACATGTATGTAATATACAGAATTTTTTCAATTAAAGTTAATACATTTTAAAAACAAAAAAAAATAGTGCTAGAAAATAAGAATACAAGGTCTGACAATTAAATTTACAAATGCATCCTATAAGAAGTACTCCATAGCTCCTTGCTAAATATCACTACAGTCACTTTTGACATACTCCCCTTGGAAGCTGTGCACTGATGTCAGTGTCTAGCCCACCTTTCAAAGCAATTCTGAAACTCTTTATCTGGAATGGTCATTAGAGCTGTCATCCTGAAACTTGATGTCCTAAATGTCATGAAAATGTCTTCCTTTCAATATTTCCTTTATCTTTATCTAAAGAAAAAAATCATTGGGGGCCAGATCACATAGGGAAGGTGTTCTGAAACATTTGTTTACTTGCTAAAAACTCACAAACACCGCTGCAAGAGCTAGTGCATCGTGGTGATGCAAGAGCCATGAGTTGCTGGTGAAAAGTTCAGGTTATTTTCATTTAACTTTTTCATGTATCCTTTTTAGCACTTCCAAATAGTAAACTTGGTTAACTAACTGTTCAGCTGGTACAAATTCATAATGAACAATCCTTCTAATAACAACAAAAGTTAGCAACATCATTTTGACTCCTGATTTTTATTGACGGAACTTTTTCAAGTTGTGGGGAATTGGCTGACTTCCACTGTGCACTTTGGTGCTTTGATTCAGGTTCATATTGGTACACCCAAATTTCATCATCAGTGATAATACAGCCCAAAACATCGTCTTGCCTCTCTAAAAGGTCTTGGCAAAACTTTGACTCTGCTTTACTTTTGTTCATTGGTGAGCTTCTTGCATTTTTGCATACAACTTTCTCATGTGAAGATTTTCAGTTATGACTTTCCTATTTTTCTATCGATGTTTACTTGATCTGCTATCCTTCTCACAGTCTGTTGACAATCCTGATATACCATTCAAAAAATTTTTGCGACGTTTTCTTTCATCAGTGCTCTTTACTGGCCACCCTGACTTCTTATCAGTGATACTTTCTCTCCCCTTAGAAAAACATTTAATCCATTCCAGACATCCTCAAACTATGGCCCGTGGGCCACATGCAGCCTGCCGAGGACATTTATCTGGCCCGCCGGGTGTTTTTGCTGCCGCTGCCTGTCCTGCTTAGCAGCCAACTCATCCCGGGGCCCGTAGTCCAGCCCTCCAAAAGTCTGAGGGACAGTGAACTGGTCCCCTGTTGAAAAGTTTGAGGACCCTTTAGACACTGCCATTTTCTTCATGGCATTATCCCTATAAGCTTGGACTAACATGTTCTGACTTCACTTCCTCCCTTGCTAAGTTTAACAAAAAAATTAATGTTTGTTCCTTGTTCTAATTCGAGCTCCAACATTCTCATGACAGCACACAAAAACATGCAACAACAATAATGAATGTCATGCAGCAAGACACTGTCATGTGTTGATATGAACACACACATCAGTGAGACACTGATATATCAAGGTCAAGAAACCTGTTTGTATATTGCTGCCAATGTAAGGGCACTATGGCAAGATCATGACCTTCATTATCAAGCCTTGTAGATCATCTTATGAAGAATGTTTTTGGTTTTAAAAATTGTAAAAGTCATCCTTGGATAACATTAAACCAATCCTAATCCTATTTGTATTTCCTATTGAAATCTGCAATATAAAGGCCACCATGAGAAACTATGAAAAATATCTGTATTTCACTATTTGGATACTACAGGGTCTCCCAAAAGTTGCCACTGAAGCCGCCATACATAAAGAAAGTGGGAAATTGTAGCTAAATGTACCTTTATTTACAAAACATTCATTAACAAATTTTAAAGAGGTGGTCAATATGTTGAGAATATTTCGTAAATATTCTGCAAAATTTTGTAATGAATATTTTGTAAGTAAAGGTATGATTAGCTACAATTTCCCATTTTCCCTATTTTATGGCAACTTTAGGGGCAACCCTTGTGGCACCAGTAGTTTTACTTTAAAAGAGAATCCACATAGAAACTTCATTCCCTTTAAGAGGTACTAGGAATAATTGTTTCTTAGAAAGTAGACAGAATATGAAGACTAGGTCATAGGGAGGGAATGACAAAAGAGCAAACTAAGCTAAGAAATTCAATGAGATACCAGAAATCAAAATGTGAAAGGAGGTCCTGCACTAATAGATTAGTGCAAATACCTAGTTCTCTCTAAATAGTAATTTGTGAAGGACAGTCAGAACACTTATTACTCTTAGGTCACACGTCCTTATGGAAGACCATGATTATTCTTACCTTCACTACAGAATAATGCTGAATATGTCATAAAGCTTTTTCTGACTTGTTTCCAAGCATATGTATGTGGGATTATTACTTGCATGCAAATTAAAAAACAAGTTTTTGAAAAAAAATTTATTAAAAGAGCTTTCAGATATTTAGTAAGCCAAAAATTATTTGTATTGATGAGACAAACAGAAAACAGTTAATGATCTAAAGATCGTTATGGTTTTGATTTCCTTTATGGCTAATAATGTTGAACAACATTTTGGTGTTTGTTAGCCATCTGTCTATGTTCTTTGGAGAAATGTCTACTGAGACTCTTTGCCCATTTTTAAGTAGGTTGACTTTTTATTACTATTGTAAGAGTTCTTTCCTTAACTTGAACTGTAAAATTTTTCTCCGGTTCTTTGGGTCATCTTTTCACTTTCTTGATGGTATCCTTTGAAACATAAAGTGTTTAATTTTGATTATATCCAATTTATCTATTTTTTCTCTTGTTCTTGGTGCATTTGATTTCATAACCTAGGAAACCATTATCTAATCCAAAGAATTACATCTATGTTTTCTTATAAGAGCTTTATATTTAATTCTTTAAAATTTTTATATATACTGGGGAATAATAGTCCATGAGCACCTTTAAATAATGTTTATTTTTTTATTACAATAAGATAAAAATTTTAGGCATATTCAGATTCCAAAACTCATTCTTAGCATTTAAAAGATTTTGGTAATTTATCACTGTTCTATCTACTTTTCTATAATTGAGAAAAGTATTTACCAATTTTTTTTCTTTGTGACAGCTCAGTAATTTATGAAGTTTTATTTTATATTTTACGACTTCCTTTATTTTTACTAAAATATTGTCATTTATTCAGAACACTAGTTTTGTCATTAAATACCGTGGTGTAACTGCAAAGTCATAAATGGGTTTCCAAAAAGCTAATTTTATCTTTGTTTTCCATATTTGTTGCTTCAAATTCTTACTTGAATATTTTCAATTTTTTTCAAGGATCATTTGTATTTTTTTTTTTTTGAGACAGATTCTCATTATGTCACTCTTGGTAGGGTACCGTGGTGTCACAGCTCACAGCAACCTTAACCTCTTGGGCTTAAGTGATTCTCTTGCCTCAGTCTCCCAAGTAGCTAGGACTATAGGCACCCACCACAATGCCGGCTATTTTTTGTTGCAGTTGTTATTGTTGTTTAGCTGGCCCAGGTTGGGTTCTAACCCGCCAGTCTTGGTAATGTGGCCGGCTGTGCTATGGGTGCCAAGCTAAAATCATTTGTATTTTTAATTTAAAATTTCTAATTATTTTTTAGTCCATGGGTAGAGAGAAATGAAAACTTTGAGCAAATTTATTCAGTTTTTACCTCACTTTTCATTTATGTCTTCCCAGTAGCCTAACAAAACAATTCTCCACTTTTTCTTGTTGTTGTTGCTATTGCTGTTAACTTAGATTCTAATCTTCACTTTGTCAACTTCCCAGCTCTGGCTGTTTCCCAAAAATATCCCAATCCCTAAACTCTGGTTCTCTAGATTTTTTTCTTCAACTGCTCACCAAGACATCTTCCACCCTAGCAAAAAGTTCACACGGATTTCTCTAATATTTTGGAGCCACAGTTACAGTCACGTACTCCAAATTTACCGTGTTTCCATTCCCCACCCTTCTCCACCCAAACTTATCCTTGGATTTTCACTGATTTATTGCTTTCAAGTTAGCCTGCCTTTGTTCACAGAGCTCCTCCTCCAGTGCTGGGTGAAACACTTGTATCACTATTCTAAGGAATATTATTACTCTTTTTCTGTGAAGAGTAAAACAAGAAGAAATCCACTTAATTCTGATACTCTCAAGATTTCTAAAGGATTAGAGCTCATTTCTCATCCTTGTACAAGAATTTATACAGGAATCATCCAGATAAAAGGTAAGGTACACACATTGTGTTTGCTTATATTTTACAAACCTAATCTTCCAAATATATTTATTTTAGCTAGACATTTACAATCAAGTTAATTTAGAATTTAAAAGTTTCTTTTATTTAATTTAAAAAACAGTATAAGTAGTAAAAAAAGTATTGTTTTTTCACTTCCTTTCTTGGAAATTTTGAAGCCATTACACTGTTATTCACATAAATTTATGTATGCATCAACATTATATATGTGTATGTATGTACTTATATGTTATATACATATATGTAAACATTATACACTAAGCCATATTTCTGTTTGGATAGTATATCTTTATATATAGTTACAAGAATATTTTTACTTCACAGACTTTTTAAAAGCTGAATCATTTCCTTTTTATGAAAAAATCATGGCTAAAACCTAAGAACAAGGCAAAAAGCATTTCCCCTTAAACTACTTGTCCTAAAAATAATCTATTCTAGAATTATTTGCACCCCACCCTGTCAGATAAACTAAGAAACAAGATTAATAACTTAGATTATTAATATTTTAATTTCTATTATAAAAGGCTATCACTTTTTATTTAAAACTGTACTTATATAGGAGATGATTATTGTGTAAACATGGTTGTGATTTGATTAATTTAGGATTTTTAGATTTGATCTACTAGATTCTGATACTATAGTCTATGTTTAATCACTATCCTCAATACTTATTATCTTTCATAATTAAACTTACTAGTGATGAT
Organism: Galagoides demidoff; assembly: GCA_963574575.1. Taxonomy (NCBI): domain Eukaryota; kingdom Metazoa; phylum Chordata; class Mammalia; order Primates; family Galagidae; genus Galagoides; species Galagoides demidoff. The sequence continues at coordinate 4,518 of CAUYQV010159237.1, read as the reverse complement.
CAATAAACGTTTGATTTGGCAAGATTCATTTTACATATCTAAGAGTTTATCACCATCTCACTGTTTATCTTTATAAATATCCCAAGAGTATCATGTTGCTTGAAAAGAACTCAGTACGTATATATCAATGAGATTTATTTTATGCAAATAATTCTTTTAGCTAGAAATCTTTGTACCCTGGTCAAATTTATAATCACAGTAATTCTTTAAATTGTGCCTCCCACATTAAGTTTACTACTGTATTACCTACAAAGATAGAAGCAGCTAAGTGTTGCAATTAATACCATTTGAGAGATGCTGTCACAGTAAATTCCCAGATGTTCTCAAAATCCAGAATGTCAAACTTTGCATTAATACATAGAAATTAAGACTTCAGCTATATAATTTCTTTGTGCTTAATTTTCTTTACAAAAACTATAATGAGAACTTTATAGTTGTCATTATTTTCTGCCCTTTCAGAACATAATTAATGAGGTAGAAATAAGAATGGTAATTGAGAAGTATCTAATAGAACCTTTTGTCCTGTATAATTTGGTAGCTATTAGCTAAGTGCCTATCAAGACCTGAAATATAACAACTGAGAAACTTAGTAATGTAATATTAATTTTAATTTATATGATGACATGTGTTGGTGGCCACTATTTTGAAGGGTTCATGTCTAAGGTATTGAAATTATTAATATTTTCATTATAGACTTTTTTTTGAGAGAGAGAGTCCCATTCTGTTGCCCAGGCTAGAGTGCGATGGCCTCAAGTCTAGCTCACTGCAACCTCAAACTCCTAGCTTTAAGCAATCCAATTGCCTCAGTCTCCTGAGTAAATGGGACTACAGGTGCTGGCCACAATGTCCAGCTAATTTTTCTATTTTTGGTAGAAATGGAGTCTTGCTCTTGTTCAGATTGGTCTTGAACTGCTGAGCTCACAGGATCTTCCTGCCCCGGTCTTCTTGAACACTAGGATTATAGGTGTGAGTCACTGCATCTGTCTACAAATATTTATGATATGGAGAAAAGTAGTAGCTTCAAGAATAACAAATACAGATCAGTAAACAAGAGCTAAATAGGTATGTCTGTTGTCCTAACATGAACCTTTTTCCTATCATCACAAAAAATTAATGAAGTCCTATTTTTCCCATTACACAGTATGATTATCCCTTAAGTCTACATATTTCAAGAAAGGCATTGGCATAGACTGTCCTAAAAAAAAAAAAAAACAGTCACAGTCAAGCAATCATAATTATACATATGGATTAAAGAAGTAAACAATTCATTGATATTCTTTACAAGCAAAGAAATAAACAGTGTGGTGTGTAAAGAGAAAGAAACTATAGAAATTTCATAGTTAGATGTTTCTTCATGTGAGTGAAGGAAAACTCGGTGATGAGAATGAAGCTTTAAGAGGCAGAAATGATTCAGAAAAAAAATACCCCAGGCATAATGTATATCTTTTTACATAAACCAGGGAAAATTTATGTTTAGTTAACAAATTACATTTTCCTGAGAAGACAGTGGATTTATCTGAGTAGTAAGAAAAGGAGGAAATAAAATAGTCGAGGATTTTAGAATCTAAATGATTCTTCATTCTATTCTGATTTCTATGTCTTTAGGTGATTCTTTCAAATATGTATTAGAAATTAAAAGGGCTTTTAAACCTGGTTGTTTTGAAGTCTCTCAGAGCGGTAGAGATGTATTCAGATAAATGTTTTTCCATGAGTGCTACTCTGATCCAGGCTCTACCCTAAAAGGAAGAAGAAAAAAATCAAATATAAAAAAATTAAAAGTTAAGAAGTATTTTGTCCACTGTGCCATCAAAATTGTAAGTATTTTAATACATAAAGAACAACCCATTCAAAATACACACTTGATAAAGACTAAGAAAAATATTTAAGTAGACAAAATAGATAAATTTGGTTATACAGAATATATATTTTGTTTCTCTGAAGGTGTAGGGCACGGCATGACAGATCAACTTTCTACCCTCTGAGGGACAGAATATTAAACAGTTGCATACCAATAGAGGTCAGGGATTGATCTCACTAATGTTTTCTTTTCAGTTTTTTTTTCCAGATTAATATGTTATAACATATGATTATATTACATTCTTTGTATTTGTAAAGTCAAGTCTGAATTCTGGTTGGAAATGTGCCATATACCCATACCACATAAACAAATACACCAAGAAATCATTGGTGGGGTCATTCCCTAACGACCCCCTCTTAGATGTGATTGTTTAATCCTGAGTTACTTAGGTTAGAGACTTCTTTTGAATCATAGTATAATGTAATCATAAGATAGACTCTCTACTTTCATACCCAAAATCAATATGCTAACTAAAATGAGTTCCTTTATAAAATATGAGAATTAGAGTTCTCTCTCATTAATAAAAATAATCATCTAACACTACTTGTTTAAGAAAATTTCCAGTTCTATCCTTCCAGAGGGAGCTTTTACACAAATAATAATAAACTCTAAATTTCATGACTAAATACATCTAAATCATGAGTTACTGAATGTGGTGCCCCCAGAGAATTCGAAAAACTATTACCAAATATTTAAACCAGCGAAAACAACCAACAAAAGCCCTGGAGCCAGCATATTCTGGCACCGAATCACAGAAACAGACTATTCTTACTAAATGTGAATGATGTTCTTACGGAATCTCTCTTCAAAATGGAAGAATATAGAGATCATATTTGTAGTGAGAATTTTATAATTCAATTACTTTAATTGTCACTCAACCCTTTACAAATTTCCAGAAAAATTCATAAAGATTGAATGTTTCAAATATTCAATAATAAATCAAAACACTGTAATGGCAGTTGCAAATACAGGTGATGCAAATCAATAAATATGAAAGTCAAATACCGGTACCAGGAAAACAAGGCATACTACTCTAGAAATGTCAACCAGTCTAGTGGGTTCACTAAACTTTTGGATGGTAAAGGTCAGAAAGGAGTCAACATAGGCAGAGGTAAAAACTGTCAGGCTAGAAGCAGTACTGCTGGGAAGAAAATGAGGGAGTGTAGTCAGCAGCAGGCCCTGTGCTACCAAGCTCCGCACCCTGTAACGTGCCCCATGCGCAATCCTTTCTTCCTTCTGAGTAAGCTGTAACTTTTGTGAACAAATTTCCTCTGACACAAGTCACTGACTGGCCAGTAGTCTCAAAATTCTCTCTTGAAATTTCATCTAGAAGACACAGAAACTGGAAGGGGCAACTTGAATCAAAAGGCTATAAATCTGACCACTACAGAAGCAGGGAAAGTTGCCCTCCAGAGGAAACTGGGCACAGGAGACCTTGCTATTGTTAGATAAGACATAGGGGAAAGTCCTGTTTCCTGATTTATTAATTTCAATCTATACAAAACTGGGCTGTGCTTAGTTTCCTGTCCTTGGATGTGTGTGGAATTCTGTTATATTGTGATAATAAACTGTGCTAATTTTAACAGTTTCTTTGCTTTCATCAAAACATTTTACTAGAAGATAAGCCGACTTATTAAGATTGGGGACAAGAAATGGGAAAACCAAAAACTAAAGTTACAGAATTTAGATCTTATCAGTTGATGATAGTGAACCACTGAAGGTTTTTGAAAAAATTAAATTAGTAAAAGTAATCAACACTTCTTAAGAAAGTCACTAATATGTGCTAGGCCTTGTTTTAAGAGCCACATATACATTAAAATAGGTAATCCTCCCAAGAATTATGTGAGTTAATCTACAATACTATCTCTACTTGATTGTAGGTAGAAACAAAAAGTAAACACAATTAAAAAGAGGAAATTCATCTTCCCTCCACCAAACTGACTGGCCTAATGGCACTAATACTCCTAAGTTCTACTTTTCTTCCTATTTCAGGGGATGAACTGTCATAATTTATGGTAGTGAAAAGCTAAATCACAGAAGGGACAAAGATATTAAATTATAAATATTATCTGATAATAAACTGATTATGTCACAGATTATTTGTTTATTGTATTACTAAATGTAATACATATAACATTTACAATTTGCCATCTTTTCATCTCCATTCCCAATGTTTACAACAGTTTCTGGTATATAACAGGCACTCGATACATTTCTGTTGAATAAATGGATAAAATTAAAGGACATGAGTAACTTCCTCATAGCTACTAAGCATTGGCACTACCAGTGATGAGCAGATAAAAGAAAGATAGAATGAAAACAGTACATCAGGAATTTCAGGAAGGTTCATCTAAAGCTGGTATTAAAATAGCACACAAAACAAATGGGAAGAACTGGACTGTCTCTAGTTTCTTCCCAGAAAACTATATTTTTATTTTATTTTCCTCAAGTATTTCTGACATTTTTCCAGATTTGGGATCATCAAAATAAGAACCAGGGCTAAGAAATGTCAGAGAGTAGGCTCGGCGCCTGTGGCTCAATTGGCTAAGGCGCCAGCCACGTACACCTAAGGTGGCGGGTTCAAATCCCCAGCCCGGGCCCACCAAACAACAATGATGGCTGCAACCAAAAAATGGCCAGGCGTTGTGGCGGGCGCCTGT
>CAUYQV010159236.1:0-30604 GCA_963574575.1 Galagoides demidoff | reverse complement strand
GCTATTCCCCTGGGTAGAGTGCCATGGCATCACAGCTCATAGCAACCTCCAACTCCTGGGCTCAAGTGAGTCTCCTGCCTCTGCCTCCCAAGTAGCTGGGACTACAGGCGCCTGCCACAACGCCCGGCCATTTTTTGGTTGTAGCCATCTTTGTTGTTTGGCGGGCCTGGGCTGGGGATTCAAACCCACCACCTTAGGTGTACGTGGCTGGCGCCTTAGCCGATTGAGCCACAGGCGCCGAGCCCCAAGACTGATTCTTGATCATCTCCCCTCTATATATTTATTCTCTAGTTGATTTTGTCAAGTTTTATCACTTGCAAAAAAATAACATTTTTTAAGCTTAATTTATCAGTATTTCCATTGAAATCCAGCCTCTTATTGTCAAAAACAATGTTTGCTTTGATGCCTGGTTATGTTATTAATGCTGCCATATCAAATATCAAACTGTTTCCTAAACTTTCTCCAAATATTTTTTCAAGTTAATGTTCTCATTGCAATACAATATTCTAATACACACATATTAATATGCCACATTTGTATACCAATTTCCCTATTAGAGTACATTTGTCTTTTTCCAAGTTGAAATTCCTTTAAGTAGTACCAGCATGAAAATTTTTATGCATCTTTGGTAAATATCTATCCTTTTATCCTAGGTATAAATTATGTATCTTGAAGTAGAATTGTTGGGTTTCATGACCTCCAAACTGGATGAAGCCCCAACATTTCTAAAGGAGGGGCAGGTCCACATGTGCAGTTCCAGTGTATGTGATTCTCCTTCAAGGCATGTCCTGAGCAACACCTTTGCCTTTTTAATTTTATCACTTGCAAAAATCAACATATTTTTAAATCTTAATTTATCAGTATTTCCGTTGAAATCCAGCCTCTTATTGTCAAAACAACGTTTGCTTTGATGCCTGGTTATGTTATTAATGCTGCCATATCAAATATCAAACTGATATTGATATTTGAAGAGTGATATCCTGAAACTCTATGAAGATGTGTCAAGAAAGGATGACCAATCATGTACACACTCACATTTTCAAGTTATTGGTAATTATATTAGTATCTATTTGTCATTTAGTGTACATTTCCCTTATCATTATTGAAATTAGACATCTTTATGTCATTGATCATTTGGTATTCCCTTTAAGTGCCTGCTCAAGTCTTTTAGTTTCCATTAGATTGGTGATTATTTTGTTGGGATTTTTCAAAAAATATTCTGGATATGAGTTCTTTGTCAGAGTTATATATTGTAAACATTTTCTCTCGGTCTAAACCTTGTCTAGTCACACTCATAAAGGAGTAATTATAAAGAAAATTATATTTTTCCTTTATTTCTGCTGATATCTTTGTCCTAATTAACAGTCAAAGTCAAAGTCAAATTCACTTTTTTGTATTTTTGTCTAATAACTTTACTGTTTTAACTTTTTGTCATTGAATCTGTCATCCACCTAGAATTAATTTTGTGTGTGTAGATTGAGAATAGGGGTAAATATCAATGTCTTTCCATGTACACTATTTTTGATTAGGCTTACAGAGACAATATAGGCCAATTTAATAGGAGTGAAGAAATTAACTATATGAAATCTTTAATCCAAGGATATTTTATCTCTCCCTTTAGTTAGATTATGTAATTTAGCTTAATGACATTTAATAATTCCTTTTTTTTTTTTTAGACAGAGTCTTACTTTGTTGCCCTCAGTAGAGTGCTGTGGTGTCACAGCTCATAGCAACCTCCAACTCTTGGACTTAGGTGATTCTCTTGCCTTAGTCTCCTGAATAGCTGGGACTACAGGTGCCCACCACAACGCCCAGTTATAAACATTTCTTCTTTTTTTTTTTTTTTTTGCAGTTTTTGGCCAGGGCCAGGTTTGAACCCACCACCTCTGGTATATGGGGCTGGCACCCTACTTGAGCCACAAGTGCTGCCCTTTAATAATTTCAATATAGATAGCTAGATGTTGGTTCATCTTTCATTAAATTTAATGATTTTCATCTAACACATATATATATATATTTTTTTGTTGTTGTTGTTGTTCCTTTCTAGCCCTTACACATTTTGCTTGTTTTAATTGCCCTACTATACTACAAAGAATTTCAGTAGAATGTTACTTGACCATTATTGTCAGACCATCATTTTTGACCACTATAAGTACAATGCTTATAATTTCCATTACTAAGTATAATGTTTAAAATGCATTTTCTGTAGTTATGTTTGAATAGAAAGCTTCTAAAATTTTTTTCCTTTTGCCTGATTACTAAGCATTATAAACTTATAATTAAACTTATTAAAAACTTATGTTAAATATTAAACTTATTTAACTTATGTTAAATTTTATTATTTTTTGTGCAGCTATTGAGAGAAAAATGGGATTTTCTAAGTTTATTTTTTATAAAGAAATGTTAAATTGATTAAATTTCAATTTTTATGTGAATCTTCTGTTCTTTATGCAAGCAATTTATCAATTTCCTTCTTATAGGTGACTGGATTTGATTTGCTAATATTTATTTCAAGACTTTTGCTTTTACAAGAAGATGGATCTATTATTTTATAATTTTTTTTGGCTTTTGACCAACAAATGTATCCAGTTTCAAATAATGAATTTGGAAATCCTTTCTTTTTTTTTTAATTTTAGAAGGAGTTTATTTAAGTTTTCTCCAACCTCATGCTAAAAATACAGAAGTATTCTTCAATAAAAATAAGTGGTTTTGTACATTATGGTCTGAGAAATTTTAAAGGTGCAATTTCTTCAATAGAAAATTCCTCCTCATATTTTCTATATCTTTTTTTGAATAACAGAAAATTATATTCTTCTAGAAATTGGCTCATTTCATCCAAATTTTACAATTTCACATAAATGTGTTCATACCATGTTTTTGTGTCAGTTGTATCTGTAATAATATGGGAGTTTCCAAGTCACAGATGAAAGAAGATTCTTTCTTCTAAGAATGAACATATTTAAATTAGATTTGTATGTAACTCAGAGCCCCGATGAACAGCAAACATACAGTAATAATAATAATAAAAATACTATAATGGCTCATGTGTGATAATAATATTATGGTATACTATTATGAAAATAATAATAGTCCGTACTATAATGATAAGTTACAGAAATTATTGTGCCCTTTCTTTTAATTCAAACAAAAAGACATAAAGAAAAACTCATACAAAAACTTTAGATGGGAGATAAAAGAAATTTCAAAAAATATATTAAAGATTAACATTTTCCTAATGTTGCATCAACACTAGGCTAATAAAAATGTTATACTTATTTTGATCTCCTAACCCAATAAATAATAACCTTTCCATTTTAATAATTAATTCAGTATGCTACATAGTAATAATTAATGCATTCATTCGAGTACTTCCTTTCAGATGTTCCGTTATTCTCACTTTATCCTTCATAATTGTTCCAATAATTGAACAACTGAAGCCTAATGGTTTCCCAGTTAATGAAGGCATCTGGCCTTTCTGTGACCACTTAATTATTTCTACTTTCATGTGTATTGTAATCACCTTTCTCTTTGCTGCAAACTCACCTGGACATGCAGTGGACTTTCACTTTGCAGTCACAGTCATATAGTAAACACAGACTCACAAAATAAAAAATGTTAAGACAGAAGTCATGCTGTGTGTAAGCAACCATATAAACAATGGGATTAATTCGTATTGCAAAGATGCAGCGCCAAGGAAGTTTTTACACCATATGGGTTTGCCTACATGTGCAGGAGACGCTATTTTGCTAATTATTAATTTAATTATTTAGTAGGGAGTCTTGGGAACCCTTTCATATGTATGGAATCATGTAAGTTGGATCATCTGTATTCTGAGGACTGCTTGTATATTCCTTTTTACATTAGTTATTTGTGATTTGTCATTTTTATTCATTTTTATTGATGAGTCTTGCTAAAAGTCTAGAGTTTAAAAACATTTCTTTAAACCAAATTTGGTGGCTATTAATTTTGTATTTGTCTCATGAGATGTGTATAATGATGTTTCCCCATGTGATTATAAATCTATTTAACCATTGTGAAGCTATGGTCTTAGGTATATATAAGGTTAGAATTGTTTGATCTTCCTAGTGGATTAACTATTACTATTATGATTTGTTATCCTTTATCACTTTTTCATCCAAGGTTAATGCACTTGCTATTGATATAACTATGCTATAGGAGTATTTGTATCATCATTTACCTTCAACCTTTTTGAGCATAAGTGGAGAACCTGCAGCTTGCAGGGCTCACACTTACTTCTCTTCACCTCTCCTTTCCTGAGATCTTATCTCCAGGTTCTGATTTGTTGGCAGCTCTTATCTTTATTTTGGCTATTTTGTCTTGTGAGATGTCTAGTAATATTTCTGGCTTTGTGACTTTGTCCTGGCCTTTGCAATAACGAATACAGGCAAGTCTTGGAGATGAAGCAGATGCAATGTGTCAGCTCACTTCTTTGGAAATCCCTTATCTTAAATCTTGATAACTCAAATTTTATGAGGCTCACCAGTTCCTTCACATATTCAATTTTTTAAAAAGTTTATTTAGCTTTTCTTGTTCTTTCTGGGAACATTGGTCTGACAAAAATGTTATGGTCAGAAAAAGTATTGGAGTAATCTTCTAAAAATATGGTATATTACATTATTCTTCTGCTTACAGAAGCAATGAAATTAAAGTAAAATCATTGCTAAGGCACAGAGTCCCTGTATGATCTTGAGTGCTCAGAGATAATATTCTAGGACTTATCTTCCACTCATTCTTCAATGTGCTTTGATCATTTTGACACTTTTTCCCCTATTCTTTGGTATTATGAGATTAGCATATATAGTTTGTTTGCACTTCCTAGAACGTCTTCCTTCCAAAATGTGTAAGATTCATTCCTTTTCCATGTTTGTATCTTTGCTCAAAAGCATTTTATATAAGACCTACAGCATCAGGTCATATTCTTCTGTGGCTGCTTTATTTCTTCTTAATAGCGCTTATCTCTACATGCCATGATAGGTATTTGTTTGTAGTTTTTCAGTGTTTGTCTCCTTCTCTTCAATAGATTACATAATCTATGAAAAAAGATGTTGTCTCCTTTGGTTACTGCACAATACTCAGCGCAGTAACCATCTATATACTTTCATTGTAGTATATAGAAAGTATTCAATAAATATTTGTGTAATCAATATTTTATCTTACTTTGTTTTGCCTAAGAATCTTCTTTTTGTCTAGCTATAGATGAATAGATTGCACAGAAAATCTTAGAATTTTTATTTACAATAAAAAGGAAAAGAAGCACAAAGCATACAAGAACAAAAGCAACACTCCAAGGGCTAACAAGAAAACAAATAAGGGTACATGTGAATCTTTCTAAATGTAGAATATAAATGTCCTAACACAATAATTAGTAAAGTGATAGGAAGGCTATGTTAACCAGTGTGATGAAAGTGTTTTAAATTCTGTATAAAACCAGCACACTGTACCCATGACTGCATTAATGTGCACAGCTATGATTTAATAATAATAAAAAAGAAAACAAGTAAGTACACTTTAATGTAGACTGTGCTAGAAATACAGTCATAGGCACTGCCATTCGGTTGTGAGTTCCAGAGCAAAATAGTTTCAGGAAATATCACAATTATCACCTATCACAGGATGTAATAATTTGAGCCAGAGTCTAAAAGATAATGTCTAAAAAATAAGACATTCAAAAGCAAGACTTACAAGATTTGAGACATAAAATAGAACTCTATAGAAAATAAATGCCAGTGTAAGTATATAATAGTAGGAAAAACAACCATCAGAAGGATACGATCTATAATAAAATAAAGTTATGTAGCTTACAATAAAATATGTAAAAATAAAAATATCATTAGAGCACATTTGAATAACTTTTCTTTTCTTTTCTTTTTTGTTTTTTGAGACAGCGTCACACTATGTCACCCTTGGTAGAGTGCTGTGGCGTCACAGCTCGCAGCAACCTCAAACTCCTGGACTTAAGCGATTCTCTTGCCTCAGACTCCCAAGTAGCTGGGACTACAGGCACCCACCACAATGCCTGGATATTTTTGTTGCAGTTGTCATTTTTGTTTAGCTGGCCCAGGCTGGGTACAAACCATATATACTCTCGGTGTATATGGCTGGTGCTGTAAACATTGTGCTATGGGCACCGAGCCTGAATAACTTTTGTTAACATAGAGTGTATAAGAGAACTAAAGAGAAGCTACCGATGCAGAAAGAGTGAATACAGAGTACTGTCTCACTAAATCCCCTCAGAAAAAAAGAATAGTGAAATCACACTGCTGGAGAGAAGTGGGGGAGCAGTCCATGGAGAGTGATTCATTGAGGATGATGTATAGAGATGTGATACAGTTGAATTGTCTCTCTCCAAAATTGTTTTTGAAGTCCTAAGTTCCAGTGGGCCCAAATTTGATGTGATTTGTATCTATTTAAAGAGAGATTATGGACAAGATATGAGAGAGAAGAGTAGAGAGAAGACAGTCATCCATTAGTTAAGGTTGTAGGCCCTCAGAAGACGCTCTTTTGACACCTTAAATTTGGATTTCTGTTCTTTGGAACTAAGAAGAAATAAATTTCTCTTGTTGAAGCCATTCAGCTTGTGGTACTGTTTTATGGCCATCCTAGCAAATTTATACAGTATGTTTTTAAACTCAGGGGAAATAATGGAAGAAACAAGATGAATGTAACAATGTAGAAAGGAAATAATCTTTGTATCTGAATAAAAAGATGGTAGAGAGGTGTATCAAGAGGTACACGCACAATCGTGACTTAGAGCTATGTGTTCATCAAATCTTTCCACACCTCCATTTTCAGAAGCATAGTCATATCAATGCACAGATTAAAACTTCAACTTCTACCTATTAATCGTGAATGTTTCAGACTAGTTTCAAACACTTCACGTTTTCTATAGTCATTATGGAGTTTGGAATCTAGATTCTCCATCATTTACATGGATGCAGCAATAGAAGCATTTCTTTGTCCTAGAGTTGGTTACTTTTTCATATGTCCAACTCAAGCTTACTGTCATTACATATGTAGCTTTGAATAGGAAATATAATTGAGAACATTTCAGACAGGTATGATGGCTCATGCCTATAATCCTAGCACTCTGGCAGGCTGAGGCAAGAGGATCCATTGAGCTCAGGAGATTAAGACCTGCTTGAACAAGATCAAGACACCATATCTACTAAAAATTAAAAGAAAGCTAGCCAGGTTTTGTGGTGGGTTGCTGTAGTCCTACCTGCTCAAGAGGCTGAGGCAGGGGGTTCCCTTGGCCCAGCGATTTGAAGTTGCTATGAGGTATGCTGACGCTGAAGCGTGCTAACCTGGAGTGACAGAGTGAGACTCTGTCTCAAAAAAAAAAAAAAAAAAAAAAGAACAACAACAAAAAACACATTTTCTTATATTTGCATAGGGAAACTAAAATTAAAAAAGATAACAATTTAAGTGAGAAGTATCAAAGAAACCTGAAGGACAAAAAGAAAAATAGATTAATTTAAATCAATTTAGTCATTTGGAAACATCACAACAAATAGATGTCTAAGGATTCAGCAGAATTTAGAAGTCAGAAAATAATAGCCAAATAAACCAAACCGCATAACAAATTTCAACAAACTGTGATAGCTCTGTGTTTTGTTAAAAGATGGGCCAGAGGAACATCCAAGGATGTGAGTAACTGAGTGATTAGGGACCACACTACCTTGGGTCAGTATGGTATGGACTAGAACCTTCATTTTCACCAAACGAATAAACTCTAGATGGATCAACTGTTGTGAGAGATATACTGTACATAATTGCATTCACACAACACAGGTTAATGAACTCTCTAGTCCTCAATCTTTTTGTGATATTCTGTTTTGGTCATATGGATTATCTGGGAATACTTGGTTATGATTTGAAGGTTCTGAAAATCATTATCTTACCAGTAGTAAAAGGAAAGCTGCATACAATGTTTTCCCTTTTATTTATTTACTCTCCACATTGCTGATTTGTGTTTACCCATCTATTACCTAGACAGATGTGCCACTGGTTTCTGAATAATAACTTTTAGAGGAAAAATCCTCATTGTTTGCAGATATAGTTGAAAATATTTTCTTTTTAATTCATAGCAGCCGGCATCAGTGCAAGATTCCAAGTTTACAGTTCCCTAACTTCTCTTCTGTTTTCTTCTTTTTCTTACAGATTCTGACCTCTGTGTCTTTTGCAGGTGACGGTATTTAGATTTCAGAATGCACAAGAGGGTATTGTAATTCTCTGCAGGCAGTGAATCTCTAGCCATTGATCTGTGTGTCATTTAACCGGACTCTCAGGGACAGCAATGCTACTGTCTGGCAGCAGATCATGATGATCTGAAACAACTTCTCATTCTGATAAATAAAATAAAGTAAATAGTTTAAATCTATTTATTTTTTGCTAGAGGTAGCCTGTAGCTGAACATATATTACACTTTGAAAATCAACAAAAGTATTTAGTTGGTTCCAGGAGCACTTGGAATCGTGGATTCATATGTAGAATATTAAATTAAGGAAAAAAATACAGCTTCTGAGTATAAACATTGAAAAATGGTGCAAAGCAAAGGGAGCCAGGGCGGGGGTGCATAAAACAGACACTTGAGAAATTTTTCAAGCATGATTCTTTGTCTTCTTGAACTCTGATTTAAAGGTTGCTTAGCAACCGTGGCAGTAACAGCTGGGACACCCTTGATCTTGTTGTGTAAACTATTAAAAATAGGTGATGGAAAGTGGCACCATGGAAACAAGGACTCTACTGAAGCAGGTGTCTGTAACACAGCTTTGCAGTCTAATGTTAGAGGTGTAAATTACATAAAGACAAAAATAAGATAGCTCTACCTTTCATTTTCCTAATCTTTGACTTTGGTAAAATATATTTCTTCTTCGTGTTTATATTTTTATTCCAATATCCCAAGCATGTTGGTTCAATAAATTGTGGTGAATTTTCATTGACTACTTGATGTTGAATTTTGATTTCTAAATTTGAAAAATGATCCTTTTTTTTATTATTAGTGAAGGACCCAGGCAGCCTAGATTCTACATATCCACTTAAACATGAATCAAAATAAAGTGCTGTGTAATTTTTATTGTGCATGCATATGTTCAGGTTTCTCATTCCTTACCATTCATTTTCAAAGGTTGATTGTCTTATACTTGTTTATTTTAGATTAAGAGGAATTACCCTGGAAGTTCTCCCTGGATCTTGTTTTATAATTAAATTTTTTAAATAATAACAACATAAAATATACTTTTATGTCTTTTTCAAAGCATTTCTTTCTATGTTCATAAAAATGACAGTACACAATGACTCACTTCCCACTTTCAGATAGTTTTGTACAGTCCCAGAGGACTTGGTGACCTGTGGGGCCAATGTCAACCTCAGCATTGATCAAGGTCAAAGGGGGCACCATTCTAACAATGTCATTTAAGTCAATTTTTTCCTACCCTTCAAGTAAACTTACTTTTCTAGATACTCAACTGAAGCACCACAAAAGGAAGAGTAAATGTTAAAAGAGTTTGCATTTAGAGTACTTAAGTAAAGTACTTAATAACTGGAAAGGTCCATAAGATGATTTTCACCTTTATATCATACATGGGAAACTGAAGATAAAAAGCAATAATAACCTTACCTAAGGGTAAAGACTATAATTTGTGAAGTATCTCATATCTCATCCAGTTAGTGATAATGGTAAGATTTGAACTTTTGCTTCTGCATGATATTTCAGAGCTCTTGAAGCTGCAATATGATTCTAAACTTTAGCCTATTCTACTAACAATTTTGGAACTTGAGAAGATTTGATTCTTATTGAGTAATGTTTAACTGATGACACGTTTCATGGGAATTACTGAATTTTTGCTCATATTGATTTTGTAAACTCATGCCTTATATCTTTATCTTCAAAAAACTCATGGGACTAAGTATAAGGTATATGAATAAAAATATTACGAATATCATCTTTGTTCAAACCCACAATAATCCATTGGCCTTAAATTTGACTAAAGCATAAAAGGAGTGAATGATGCTGAGGCTTCTCTCCTGCCCAGAGTTTGGAAACAGGTAGATATGGCTGAAAGCTTGGACTCTGCAGAGGGATGATGAAAATAAGTCTTCCATATTAGATAGGCAACTGGAGCCAGACTCTGTGTTTGGAATCAAAGAATACAGTCGGGTACTTCTCATGAGAAGGCAAAAACCATTCCCTATGCTGTGGCTTATATTATCCACATAGAAAGTACTAAAAACAAACAAACAAACAAAAAACTATAGAAATGATAAATTCAACAATTTTTTTTATTTCTTATAGCATAACTGTGTACATTAATGCAAATAACTGTGTACATTAATGCAATCATGGCATACAGTGTGTTGTTTTCATACACATTTTGAAATACTCTCACCAAACTGGTTAACATAACCTTCATGTCATTTTCTTAGCTATTGAGTCAAAACGTTCATACTCTGCCTTTAGAAAGATTCACTTGTACCCTTGTAAAAATTCAGCAAAATTTATAATTTCCACACAACACAATTTATAATTTAGAAATTGAAATAGAAAAATTATGTGTTTTAATACACAGCAGAATGAATATGGAAATGCATATAACAAAGTATTTTCTAATCATGTATTAAGAAAAATGATCAAACATTACTGTAGATCGTTAAAGATGTCCTAAACAGAAGAAAATAATACTTTTATATATAAAAATTTCAGTATTATAAAGATAACTTATTCTCCTCAAAAGTTAGCTATAAACTAAATGAAATTCCAGTTAACTCTCAATAGGATTTTTCAAAGAACTTGACGAGTTGATTCCACTCCATCATCTGGAGGATACATGTTCACTAACTGCCAAGATAATTTTGCAAAAGGATGTGGTGCATATAATGGCCCTACTCTACCCAGATCAAAGGAATTCTGGTCTTGGCCTTTTATCAGTACAGTATCAGAAAAGTTATTAGACTGGATACCTTTCTTAAATTAATGAACTTGAAAAATATTCACTTAACTCATAATTATATTTTAAAACTATTCACTGATATTTTCAACAGAAATAAACTTAAATACTAAGAAGTCAGTCTGGCTTGATAGAAATTAAGTTTTTTCCTCTACTGCTGTTTATTCCTATAACTTTATAAAGCAAAATTTTCCATAATATTTTTTTTCTCAGGGACTGCTTTTTAAACTTTCCATTGTTTTGAAGAAACGTAAACACAATTAATAATAATAACCCCTTCTGAATTGTTTTGGAAAACATTTGGTTAATATCTTGCCCTAATTGTGCAGGTCATTCAAAAGAGACACTGTGTCCTGTATTACTATTTTCCAGTGGAGCAAGCCTGTCTGGTTAGGTAACTCTAAAGGACATTGACAACTGTGGCTTCTGTACTTCTTGCGCAGGCCAGAATTCCTATTGCATAAGCCACCTCACAGCTTTACATTCAAGTTATTACTGATTAACCCTCCATGAAGCTATGATCCCATTTGATATGTATATTACTGGGGGTTTTCTTGCTGAACTGATTATCTAATTCATCCACATCGGTATCTTTCTCTTCTGAAGAGCAGTCTCCACAAGATTAGGTTTCAATGTGCAAAGCGTAACAGCAGTCAAGTAACAAGTAAAGAGAGAAATTGTGTCTTTCACTATTATAATCCATTTATAAAATATCAGTATCTCCTATAAATTCTTCACTTGTCCAAGCTGAACTTTTTATTAGGTTTTAAACATTATTAAATTCTTCAATTTAACACCCAGAAAGAATTTCAAATTCTCTAGGAATATTTCAATTGTTACTGAAAAAGAAGTGAATAAACATGTGTGTAAGTTTTCTTCATGAGTTATGTGAAGAATACTAGTTTCTTAGTGAGAAGCATTAGTTAATAAAAATCTGGGAGCCAACTGGCTTGCTTCAAATCCTGGATCTACTTCTTATTAGCTATATAATCCTGGGCAAATTATTATTCTTCAATTTTCTCATCAGTAACAGAGATGATAATACTAACTACTGCATATGGTTCTTAGGAGAGTTAAATGTGTTAGTGTGAGGTGTATGGAAGAGTGTCTGAGGCAAGCCAACACCCTGTGTGATCATCCTCAAATATGTATTTTATTAAAAAGAGGGCTAGTTTTATTAAAAAGATGCATAGTTTGTGAATTTCTTCTAATCATGCCACTGAAAGGACTTTAAATTTAGCTCTTCATCCTCTTAATTTGCCTAAAAGTTGATTGTTAATTTATATCATTTCTTTATTGCTAGGAAATTTCTGAACTTTTGTCAGCAGGAAATATAGACACAAACGTGTGTGTAAGTTTATAAATGTATCTACACCATGGTTGTGATATTTACAGCATAATTGGTAAACACAGATGCAAAAAAATGTTTTATTTGTATATTTGCAAAGGTGACACTACAAAGAAAAATACTATTTATGTCTGATTTTAAAATAAAATTTTATTCAGAATAATTTTAGATCTGGAGAAAATTTGTCAAGATGGAGTTTCCATATGCCATTCCCCTAGTTTCCCTAATATTAACATTTTTAATAACTATGAGATATTTTTCGAAACTAAAAAAGTAACATTGGTGCATTACTATTAACTAAAGTACAGGTTGTATTCAAATTTTACAAAGTTTTTCCTTGTTTAAGATCTAATAAAGGTTACCACGACACATTTAGTCATCATTTTGATACAGGCAGAGGACCCCTCTTAGGAATCTGCTGGCACCCCATGTCCCCCCACCTCTAGCCTGGAAATAAATGAAAATCTTGAGTCCCTACAGAAGTTTCTGACACCTGGCTAGTTTTAGAAAGCGAATGGTCAACCTGCTGAGAACAATGACCCTCTAAGCAAGCCAGAGTCACAGAGCAGTTCATTCCCTGTGGAACTTAAAGAATGGTGCCTTAACATACATTCTCAAGAGCTGTTTTTCAGAAATTCCTACTAGATGGAAAATGCAAATAAGGGGGAACTGAGGAATTGGACTTCGATAGCTATTCTTTGTTGTAAATCTTCCCTTGCGAGGCCTGTCACACCCATCCTATCATTCCTTTCCACTAATCCAAGCATCTCTGACTCCATCTACGGCCTCCTGCTTTAGGATGTCCTGATTTGGGGGACCAGGTCAATGTGTAACTCCCATGTATTGATTTACAGTTTTTCCCACAGAAAATATATGCCCCTGACTTTAAGGACCCTGGCTCCAAAGCCATCAGGTAATTCAAAGTATTAGCTGGTAAGACTCCTTTCACGGCACCACGCAGTGGAGGCGCTTTCTTCCACCAAAACCTCTGCTTAACTGGTTTTATTGCAATGGGTGAGGGGACCTCAGTTTGGTTTTGCAAAAATTTCTCCTCAGTCTCATCTGCGTCTGTGACAGTTTCTTAGTTTTCCTTTTTCATAACTTGAAGTTTTCAAGAGTACTGTTCAGGTATTCAGTAGAAGGTTCTGGTTATTAATGATTTCCATCTTACTGATGGTATCACCGGTGCTTTCTTGTTCTCTCTTGGTTCTTTGTACTGTCTTTCTTAAATATTACAATCAGCTACAATTTAAACTCATGACTTTTGTAATCTTACTCTTGACCAGATATGTTACACCACATAGCACAGCTTCTCAGCTCACCTTGTGCTCTGCCGCACGTGAGGATAGATTCACAATCTATCAGCGCTCTGGCTTTGTTTCTGAGGGCTCTGTGATCCTATGTACTGGATGGCTCTTGGCTCACCTATGCTGGCACATATGCACACACTCACCAACCCTGATCGACAAGGGAGAGGATCTGTTAGAATAAAATGTCCACTTTCCATGTTTCAGGCATAAACTTCTTAGTTGTATTTCACGTGATTCCTTCTTTTCTACTCTATTCTGATCTTTATATCATTCCATTATGTTCTTTTCTCTGGTGTATTCCATGTTGAGTGTTTACAGGGACAAGCCCCAGTGACCCAGAGTGGGAACCAGTTTCGATCTGCCATCAGATTGGCTTTTCTCCCTTCTCTGCTTTGTTATCCTCAGTCTTTGAACTCTAGTTCCAATGGTACAAGTTTTTTTTTTTTTTTCTTTTTTGGTGGGGGGAAAGGGAGAAGCAAGGAAGGTGCCAATTAAATCTCAGACAAAGGAAAGTAATGTTTAAAATGTATATGAATTCATCAAATGTCATAAATTCTATTTCACATTATGCAGATCATTTATTCTAACATTCA
The DNA here is from genome assembly GCA_963574575.1 of Galagoides demidoff. Lineage (NCBI taxonomy): Eukaryota > Metazoa > Chordata > Mammalia > Primates > Galagidae > Galagoides > Galagoides demidoff. The sequence continues at coordinate 16,386 of CAUYQV010159236.1, read as the reverse complement.
TAATATCAGAACTGATGCCTTTTTCATTTGCAGTTGACCCTTGAACAAAATGGCTTTCAACTACAGGAGTCCTTTATACAATGTATTATCATCTACCTCTGCTTAGGTAAAGTCCCCTATACAATGTATTATCATCTACCATCTATCTACCCTAAGAAGACAGGAAGGCCAATTTCTCCTCTTGGCCCCTCTTTATGCAACATGAAAACAATCAGGATGAAGACCTTTATGGTGATACTTCTACTTAATTAATAGCAAATATATTTTCACTTCCTTATGATACTTTTTACCTGAAGAAATAATGAGGATCATAATTTGGAAAACAGCTTTATTTCTCATAAAGGGTTGTAGCCTGCAGGTGGCCATTCCCAGCAAGCCGGAAAGCTGGGCTTAGCAGCCTGCTTAGAGGCAGGAACAATGCAGGGCGGTCAAATATACATGTTTAACAATGTGTATTTAGGAGGGTTCACAGTATTTCTGAAAAGAGAAATGTGTACCTATACATGTATAATGGGGCTTTCTACCCTATCATGGGGTCTATATTCAGAAATAGACAAGGTAAAACAAGGGCACAAATCCTCTCCCTGTCCATGCTCCATAGACTGGTTAAAAACACTTCACAGTTGGTAGTTTTTATCAGGAAAGGATGTAGGTCTAACCTTCAGGAACAAAATCCTTAACAAGGGCAGGAATAAAATGATGCATGCTTGACCTTCCCTTCTGTTGTGGCTGGGAATCAGTTTTAAGGTTTCTCTGGAGTCCCCCTGATGAAGGGATCCATTCAGTCAGTGGGCAGCTGTAGAAATTTATTTCAATTCACAGTTTCTCCTTTCAGACTGTGATATGGCATAGGCAACTTTAATAGCAAGCTTTAATTTTGTCCTATCATTGCCAGGTGGTGTGGCTACCTGCCCTAAGTGGGATCCCTGGGCCAAGAATAAATGTTTTGAGTGAAAAAGGCTTACAGTGAATTAAACACTTTGGTCTAGACAGAAATGAGGGTGGGTACTCATTAGCCCCTCAAAGCTTTTTAAGCAATATAACTGAAAACCAAAATTCAAAACAAGGTTAAAAAATTAACCTATCTGTAAGTATTGAGTTACCAAAATTTGATCTTAGTTATAGACTTGTGGCTATTGGCTATATAATATATAAACATTTTGTTAAGACCATTTAGAGATTAAGAAATTTAGAGAGAGGTAAGAAATTTAGAGATTTTCACCTATGTGCCTGTCCTTGATTTGGAGGTTCTGGACTAATTTTATCCTTCAAACTGACCATTACAATCTTACAAACCCACCTCTTCCACAGTAGTCCCTGGGCCTGGGAGTTGCTAGTACAGCAGCAGGCCATAGTCCATGGACGATAAACTAAGCCCAGAGATCCCACTGACGAAAATGTGCAGACCTTGCTGAGTTTGTAATCTTCAGAATATCATAAATGTCAGAAGTAAAATGGAAGTACTATTGCTATAGTAGAAAAGCCATGGTCCATATATAAGAAAAAAGGAAAAAAAAATGGCTGGTGCCAAGATACCCAGACAGCTAGCAACTATAAGCAAGATGATAGAAAAGGTACCAAAAAGACTTGACTTGAATTTCAGGTAACTGTGGCTTCTTAAAATCAATAGTAACTACCAGATACTGTTTTAATTATCTATTCTTGCACAATAAATCATACCACAGTTTAACTGCTTAAACATGGTTCCTGGATCGAGAATGCTAGTGTCACTTGACAGGATGCTTTGACCTAGGGTTTTTTGACTGGCTGCCATTAAGTTGTTGGCTGTGGGTCACAAACTTGGATGCCCTCTAGGACTGAAGAGGTGATGTTGATGAGTGACTCATAGAAAAGCTGGTTAACTCAATCCTATAGCCTAGAATTAAGAAGAGAAAAAGGGAGGGAAGGAAAGAACAAAGAAACCAAATGTGAGGTAGCACAAGCAAAAGAACTCTGGCAACATGGAAAAACCGTGAATAGATCAATTCCCCCAAGGGATCACAATTGAGCTATTGCAGAAGCTTGTAACCATTAAGCAATTATTGAAATTACAGAAATAGAATTCAGAATATGGACGGAAAATAAAATGAGTGAAATTGAAAAGAAAGTTTAAAACCAGCAAAAAGAAGTCAAAAATATATCTCAGGAAATTAATGATATTAATATAAAGTCACAAAGGACTTGAACATAATTAGGAGCTTAAAGAATTGAAAGAGGCTTTTAGGGAGTTTCAAAACTAAGCAGAGAGTTTCAGCGATGGATTAAACCATGGAGAAGAAGGAAAATTAGAGCTTGAAGACAAGACACCTGAGCTAACTCTAGTATATAGAGGCAGAAAAGAAGAGAGCAAAAATGGAGTGATCTCTTAAAGAGATATGGGACTATGCAAAGGATAGCATAATTCATGATAACATGAATTATGGGTATCCCTGAAGCAGAAGAGGGGATACTTCAAAAGCAGCTGTCTGGGAGAAATTCATTGTCTTAAATACCCAAGTCTAGAAATCAGAAAGAGTACAAATCAATATTCTAATGAATCATTTCAAGGAACTGAAAAAAGGAAGGCAATCTAATTCTAAATGCAGCAGAATAACAGGAAATAAACCAAGATCAGAACAGTACTAAATGAAATCAAGAAGAAAAGAACCACTTAGAGGATGAATGAAACAGAAGTTTGCTCTTTGAAAAGATAAACAACATCAATAAGTCCTTGGCTAGATTACCCAAAAGCAGAAAAGTAAGATTCCTAATAAGCTCCATCAGAAACAAAACTAAAAAGGGGGGTGGGATAACAATGGATACCATGGAAATACAACATATCATCATTGAGTACTACAAAAATCTCTATGCCCAGAAATTTGAAAATATGGAAGAAACAGACAAATTCCTAGAATCACATTAACTTTCTAGATTCAATTAGGGAGAATTAGAACTCAAAGAGACTAATGTCAAGTACTGAAATTGAAACAACAATAAAAACAAAAAATCTTTCAACAACAACAACAAAAACCCCAGACCAGACAGTTTCAGAACAGAATTCTATCAAACCTTCAAAGAAGACCTTGTATCTATATTGCAAAAATCTATTCCAAAACATTGAGAAGGAAGGCACCCTGCCCAGCTCATTCTATGAGCAAATATAACCCAGATAACAAAGCCAAAAATAAAAAGCACACAATACAAAAATAAAACTACAGACCAGAATCATTAATGACACAAAAATACTCAATAATATCTTAGCAAACTGAATTTAGTTGCACATCAAAAAAAAGTTTATCATGACCAGATGGGCTTTATCCAGGAGATGCCAGGTTATTTCAATATATAAATATCTATAAATTTAATTCTCTGCATAAAAATAAGGAAAAACAAAGAATATATGACATTCTCAATAGATACAGACGAAAACTGATAAAATGCAACATTTTGTTTTGATAAGAATTCTTAAGAAAACTGGGATAGTGAGTACATTCATTAAACTGATAGAAGCCATCTAGGACAGACCCACAGCCAAGACCATATTGAACAGAGGAAAAGTGAAAACATTCCTGCTTAGAACTGGAACCAGACAAGGATGTCCACTTTCACCACTACTATTCAACACAGTGCTGGAAGTTCTAGCCAAAGCATCAGACAAGAGAAGATTTATAAAAGGTATCCAAATGGGGACAGAGGAGGTCAAACTATCACTCTTTACTGATGATGTGATCTTATACCTAGAAAACCCCAAGGACTCAGGCAAGAGACTCCTGGAATTGTAAAGAAATACAGCAACATCTCAGGATACAAAATCAATTTACTCAAATCAGTAGCTTTCATTTACAGTCAAACAGAGAATTAAATCAAAGACACAATACCTTTCAAAGAGTATCAAGGAAAGTGAAATACCTTGGAATATATTTAACAAAGGATATGAAGGATATCTACAGAGAGAACTACTAAACACTGAGAAAAGAAATTGCAGAGAATGTTAACAGATGGAAAAACATACCATGCTCATTAGTTAGAAAAATCAGCATTGTTATAATGTCTATATTACCTGCAGCAATCCACAGATTCAGTGTAATCTCTATTAAAATAATGATGTCTTACTTTAGACATCTTGAAAAAATAATTCATATGGAACCAGAAATAAACTCTAATAGCCAACACAATTCTACCAAATAAGAACAAATCTGGAGGGCTAAAGTCATGGAATAAGAGGCCCATCATTTTTTATGTCACATTGATAGGACATAATTCATATTCCTGAAATATCTTCTTTTTTCAGATCACTTGGAAAATCCTTTTAGAAGCCACAACTGCTCCTGTTATATGTATTTTTGTTTTATGCACTTTCAGAGCAAGTTGTGGGTTTGTGGAGACTACAGCCATGAAAACATGCTGGATGTCTTCCGATGTCAGAAGGAAACAGGAATATCATTATGTGGAATGAGGTCTGACATAGAATTGAAAAGGGTTTTGAGGCAACATAAAACCACAGAAACTTATAGGGCTTTACAAGGTATGTAAAATTTATTTAGATAGTTATTATTGAATCTTGAGGCTCCAAAAGAGAGAGATCATAGGATTGCCAGGAAACTGCCATGGGCTGACCTGCACAATACCTCTGTAGGGCACCCTGTCTCAAGGATACTTTTCTGAGTATTCAAACTGCGACTTTTATGTCCAGATGTGAAAGAAAATGAGCAGTCCTCCATAGTAACAACAGTAAACAACTACTGTTAATCATCTCTCAACTGTATGGTCTTATTGGTAACACTCACCTCCAGCTCTTCCAGAGGACTGACTCTCACACAAGAGATGTCCCCAGAATTTTCCTGCAGCAGCCCCATTGCCAAAAGTCTGGCGGGTGAGCCTTGAGGGGGTTTAATCTTCATAGCAATCCCTGTTAATGTGCCTGGGACATCCACAAAAAAAGACACACTAGACTTCCCCGGGCCAAGGAACTGGTAGGCTTTAGATGGGCCTAGAGGCCTGAGTAAGCTGCCATAACCACAGCGCCATCATGCAGGTAGGCCCTCCTCTCAGCCATCTGGCATAGCGGTCAGCTAGCAAAGTGGTCAGCTAGCCAAGCAACCAGCTGAATCACAATCTGTCAAGGGATTTCTGTGGCTCATTTAGGGCCATGCTGCCTGACCAATGCATCAAACAAACAAAATTTGAAGAATGGGGGAAAAAGCAAATTTAAACATATCATCCCATATCTTCTTCAGTCTTTTAGTCCTGTGATTAGATGAGATAAATTATACTGTCAAAAGCCGGCATTGTAGAGAAATTTTCAAAAAGAAGAAAAACAGAGGTTAATATTTGCATCAGTTTAAACTATTATAGTTTTCTTATATTTTGGGGAGTGTGGTCATGTTTTTGTTCTTACAGTAGGGAAAGAGTTTTTTTGTAGGATAAGAGATGAAATGAGAAGCCAGAGAGGGAGAAGGAGGAGGTGAGGTAGGGTCAGAAGTAGGAAGAAGAATCAACTTTAAATGTTTCACATGTGCCATTTCTTAAAGTTTTTTATAGTTTTGGGAAGATCTTGGTTTATAATTATTCTTTCTTTTTTAAGGGAGGCTATGAGATACTCTTGATTTTATTTGTAAGATCTGAAATACTAATCATGGAATGATTTTCGTTGTTTTGGGAGGTTTGACAGCCTCTTTATTTTAATTACACATGCAGATAAACTAGAGACATTTTAAGATTTACATTGTGGCCAGCAAAGTGTTAAATTCTGTCAGGTTAGCTTTATTTAGGATCACAAAAGTTTACAGAAATTTTTCTATAGTTTGTAAATATGTTAGCCGCTGGAGTACCTGATGGTAGCAAATCAGAGATGTCTCTTCTGGACCAAACTCTTTTATATTGTCCCTCAGTTTTCTATACTATGCCCTTAGAACTAAGGCTTTTCACAACTGCACTTACCTTAGGAAGGCATCTCTGCTGGGTCTGTAATGGGAGAGTCTCACAAAACTCATGAACCACTTGAGTCCAACGAGGTTTTCCCAAATATCAGGCTGAAAAAAGACGTTCCCTCTGGGATCCAGATCGAGGGAATCAGAATGGGGTATAAATCAAGGGAAGGGGTGGCCTAAAGCTGAGATCTCAGATTCAGGGGCCCTTACCCAAATTTCTCCCAGTGAAGATGAGGAGACAACTGAGCTATTCATGGGCTCATGGCCAGTCTTAAGGTTTCTCTGGGGTCCCCTTGTTCAATCAGCTGGAGGGTTAGGATGTTAGGATTTCATTTTAGCTTATAGTTTCCCAATAACCTTTTTTCTCCAGATTATTTTATTTTAAAACTACAGTATGTAAAGCAAATAACATACAGAATATTTGTTAGTTCACTTGTCTATATTATCAATAAGGCTTCCTGTCCACAATAGGCTATTAGTAGTTAAGTATTTGGGGACTCAAATAGTTACATGTGGATTTTTTGACTACATAGGGGAGGGATGTTCTATGCCCCTTAAGGACTTACATATTGAAAATGAAAATATTGAAGATTTAACCATTAAAACTAATTATCCACAATGAAGATTCTCAAGTCAGTAAAATTTGATGGAGTAAAATGAGAAGTAAAAAATCTCAATAGATGTTTTTATCTAAGTTTTAGTCTCGAAAATTATTCCATAGAGATAGAAAAAGTACAGATGAGGAGGATAAAAGTTGGTCTGAATTCTTTACTGTCTTTTATTTAACGTTTGCACCGTGAGACTTTTGGAGAATACAGAATTATAACAAACTATGTGTCAAATGCAGTCATCTTTGCCTTTTGCAACTGAATCAGCTCTGCAAAGTCACAAACTGAGAGACATGCTAGAATTAGATAAGAATTTAGGTAAATAATTCTGAAATATTTCCTATGCAAGAGAAAGTAACAATAAAGGGATAAGATTATCTACATTATCACTGAGGAATGTGCTTAGAAGAAACAACTTTTCATACTTTATACAAGGCACAATGTTAGACAGTGGATATAGAATGATGAACAAAAGCCATGTGGTCGCTAAGATCCTGAACCTCCCATTGATAGGGAAAGTGGATACTAAGAGCTTAAGACTCAAAGAAGCAATACTTACAAAATGAGGTAGATGAAGGAAAACACAAGGTATAATAAAGAGAACAATCTGAGTGGATTTATATTTAAATTAGATAGTGAAGGAAGACCTCACTTATGTAAAGATTTAAGCTGACACATTGAGAGGTCAATTTTTCAATGGAAAGAAAGTGAGGACTTCTGAAAATGTATTAAGAGAAATTTGAAATGTAATACAACTTCTTTCTTTCAAATTTCTCTTAATAAATACATTTTCAGAAGTCCTCACCTTTCTTTCCATTGAAAGTTAATGCATGTTGACTGATTGTTCATGCAGCCTGAGTGTTCACTGATAATAAGTTTGGTCCATTTAGTAGAATGAGGTGATTGGACATTAATTTTTTTAATTTGACAATGAGAAATAAAATGGCAAACACTGGAAGTATAATTATGTCTCAAAAATCCAACGATTGTGAAAAATGAATTTCATATAAGGATACTTGAGAGTTTTTTTTCCTTGATCTTAATTAGCTTTCCTGTGATTGAAGCTCCACTATAGTAGCATATTAAATGTTTGTAATATTAGAAGTATGGTAAATATGCAGCAAAATTAATGTGAAATATAGATATTAAGAAACAAAGACTTATTCTTTATTGTATTAGATTCAGAAATTGAAGCACGTCTAGGAGTGAGGGAAAACTTGTACTTTCCCCCCAGAAGTTTGCGAAAAGATCAATTCACAATTAAGGCAGACTAATAAAAGAAATGTTTATTTCTAAATACCATGCATATGGGTAGAACTACCAGAGTGATTATCCTATATTTCAGTTCAGATATTTTTATACACACCGTTTAGAAGGAAAGTGTGAAAATATGGAGCAGGGTAGCCACGAATGACTGCTATGGAGGATGAATAGCTGGGGAAACAGAGGTACTTGTCAATTAACCTGAAAGACAGGTACTGTGTTTTAAATAATTTGGACCTAGTCTATCAGCCTTTTTGATTTTCTTTCCCACAATAAATTGAGATAACAGGGAAAGGAAAAGAAGCCAGTTGTCTCCTTTGATCTTTTGAGTCTATCAGTTGGGTTTAATGTAGATAGAGGGAGAGTGCATTCCAATGCTCCCTGATCTGGAATGGCCTTTAATTCAAGGTATTCTTTATGCCAAGGAGTCATAGTTTGGTGTGAAAGTTCCTTAGCTCCTTCACATTTAAGCAAAGAGTACTTACACCATGATTGGTATTTTTCTTAGGCATATTTGTATATTCCTTCATTAATGCATACTTCCATTGGTTACATTGGAAAAAGAAGTGTTTGATTTTCACACACACACACACACTGGTTATCCATCTGAGAATGGTTTTGGTATGTTTCATCTTCAATTACTACATTATGTTTACATATATTTTGGTTTGTTAGTTTTGTTTCTTCTCCTATAGAATGTAAACTCCAAAACTGTATCTACCTTTATTCTGTTCACTACATCTGTTCAGTATCTTTAAAAGAAATTTATTAATATTTGCTGAGTAAATAAATGAAACTTTATGTTTTAAGACTTAGTGTTGATATAACAATACATTTTCACAAAACAGAAACCATAAAAGTGCATGTGGTGACTTCAAGCAAAGTCAATATATGAATTATGTGAGGAAAAGACTATGTACCTTTGATTCTATGAGGGGCAATTCAATTACTATTAAACAGTTTATAAAACTAAATTTGAATGGCAAATGATTCACTTAAGGTCATTTAGCTTTAAGTAGCAAGATTGGAAGAAGGAACTAGGGTTCTATCTTAGACAACGGTTATTTCTGATAACAATTTATCTTCATTCTGTTAATTGCATTTATGTGGTTTCTTAGGCAAACTGTTTCATGAAAACTACTTATTGTTTTTATAAACTAAACTCAAGGTTAGTAATACATTTTTCCCTTCCTACTCTGCCTTTCTAATTTATGAGGTTGCTGCATATTTGAGTTATAATTATTATAATTATTCTTCTCTCCTAAACTATCTTTACTGTTCCCTTGATGACTTTTGCTTAATCAACTTGATGAGGCTTGCCTAATAAACTCCTCTTGACATTATAATTAGGAACTCAGTGGGGGGCAGTGGATTATAAGGGTTAAAATTTTAGGCTCTGGCATGAGACTGTATGGATATCACTTCTGGCTCTATCACTTAACACTTGTAGAACTTTTAGCAGGTTTCTGTATGTTTCATCTTCAATTATTCAATTATTTTTATATATTTGTTGGTTTTAATCTCTCTCTGCCTCAGTTCTTAACAGGTAAAATAAGGGTAATGAAAGTATAATAGCTCATACAGTTGTTGTGAAAATGACATAAAATAAGTTTTGCTAAGAAGTAAAAGAATTTCTGATATATAATAATTACTGTATATAATGCTAAGAATAATTTACTTGGTCTGGAATGTATCCCTAATCTTCCTACAAGGTTAAATTGACTATATTTTAAGAATGTTAGCTATCTTTTGTAGCACTTTGTAACATTACAAATTTATCTGTATAATCTTTGTTAAATTTTGGGCAGCCCGAATGCTATAATCTCCATGAAAGATTTCTTTCATGTTTTTAATTTCTTTTCTTGTTTTTTTTTCTTGCTCATAATACATACATGATAGCTTGCATAATGTCTAACACTTAGTAGTGTCCAGCTTATCTACTCAAAGTATTGAGTAATGAAAGAATGAATTCATATATTTTGTGGCATTCTGTAATTGCATCATCTTCCCTAGTCCATGTTGCTAAGGACCAAGTTAAACTATGCAAAGTGTCAGCTACTCTCTTTCCCCTTCCTGGTCTCATGCAATTTACGTTTCAATACTATTGCATTTAAATTCAGTTAGGAGTAAAAGGATAAATACTTTTAACATTTTGATATGACTCCAAATGACAAATATGCAAAAGTAATTGATGTTCCATTTAGAATCCAGGTGCCAGTGATATTTTATAAAGGTATGTCAGTGAAGATAATAAAAACTATTCTTCTCTTGGGAGTGAGACCCAATTATAAGAGGGACTTTACTTAACAAATGTAATCAGTGCAACCTAATTCTTTGTACCTGCAATAAATCCCAAACAATAAAAATAAAAAAACAAACCCAAACCAAATTTCTTATCTCCTTTGTTGCAACAATTGAACAATGGTATCAAATCTCATTCCTTAGAATTAATTTTTGGGAAGTTAAGACAGGTGTTCTCAGTGGAATGTTTACTGTAGACTGAAGCTTAATTTTCAGATTTGAAGACAAGCAAATATGCGTTTGCTTCTTTTGTTTATTTTTGGTTGAATTAAATGCCTTAGGTCAAGTAATACTCCAATCAATTCTTAACAAATTTTTCAAAACCACTCATGTTCCTCAGTAGCAAGAAGTCCTTATGGGCATGCTCTACTTTGAAAATCTAAAAATAAAATAAACAATGTAGATTATCATTAGGCAGGTGTTAATTGCTTTTTCTAATTGAACAGCAGTAAATAAACATTTTCTTTTAACTGAAGAAAAATATGCTCTATATTTAAACTTAACTGTTCTCATAATCTTAAAAGAATTGAAATAAGAGGAAAAGAGTTCTATGATTTCCTTAAAATTTCTTAAAATAAGCATTAAAAACTATCACAGGAATATATAGGTGTGGGTATTTTTACATATATCTGCCCATAGAGGTGTGTGTGTATATTTGTGTATATATAATATATAAAACACATATCTAAAATTTTAGTAAATTTTAGAATAAAAAGAAGAAAATACTTTTGATTCCGAAATTGTCTGTGGATATTTATGGTTCTTTCCATAAATTAAAGTATCTTTTAAATGTATTCCATTAAAAATAATAAATTATAGAACTCAATCAGTAAAGTAAATCATCTGTGAACCAATTAGCTGATTGCTAATTTTTCTTAGATCCAGAAAGCTATAAAACAGACATTTATCAGAATGACCAGCTGACAATAAAAAAAAAAAATGGCATTAAAGGACTTTACTTGATAAAAATGTAAAATTTAGCTTTTTTTTCCCTGAAATTAAAGTTTCCAAATCCCTATAGTTTTACTCATATTTCTTTCAAACTCTTAGGGGACATGTAATTCTCCTTTTACCTGGGTTATTACAGATTATGGAAAATAAAGTAATATTGATTATTCATTTTATGTAGCTAACATAACTCTGTTAAAAAAACAAAAATCTAAAAATATAGAAAAGAGAAAACAAAAGTAAGTAAATGAAAGTGAAAATTACCCATGAAATGCTGAATGTTCGGGGGTAATGACATCTTTTCTCTAATCTTTACCCCTTCATTGGGAATACAAATAGGGTTCAAATATCTCTTCCTGCTCCCAGATCCATTCTCTGGTCTCTAACTTGAAAGTGGGACTGCCAGGGAAATATTCAGTACATTAAGGACACCTGTTAACATAACCTACCAGTACTACATACAGCTACTGGTTGAATTGGAGATAGTCCACTGAATTCAGTGGTCTCTTATATTTTAAAATTTGTTTCCCCACATTAAGAAATTAAAAAAAAAAAAGAATTTCATGTAAGTACCTCTGCTTTGGAGCACCCCACATCAAACAAACTCACACCCACATGCACACATAACTATGAAAGACCTGCAGACTATACTTGGAAATAAGTACTGTGAGAGAGTGTCCTCTAAACATTGCTTTTCCCAAATCACATGGATCAGGCTCCAGGGGGAAGCTTTTTCATATTTCTGGCCCTATGTCTTAGAAGCAAATTGCAACTTCATCTAAATACTGTGGAGCTTTGTGGATAGTGCCTCTGGGAATCTTGAAAATGGATGCTGTCATGAAGTGCGGGGAGACTTTGAACAGCAGAAATGCTTAAGTAAGAAAAAGAGAAATTAATTAACTTTCAAATCCTCCACTTAGCAAAAATGCAGTAGATACTTACGTAAGGAAATATTTCCAAATTGTTCTCAACATCCATTTTTCTAATTTTATTATTTATTTTCTAAATTTATTATTTATTTTTGCTTCTATCATGGTTATAGAGGTAGTCACAAATTAGTAAATAATTGTCAAAACAATAAATGGTTGTAATTATTCATTAATAAGAATTCCTTCACAAATGTTTCATATTACACACACATATATAAATGTAGTCATACATGAAACACTTATAAGGCATGTTTCAGAATATTTCCATTTGCAATTGGATTATCACTGCTTGCTAGAAATATTATCTTTTACAAATACATTCAATAAAAAATATACTCAATTATACAAGTTAATCTTTTTTTTTTTTTTTTGAGACAGAGTCTCAGTCATTTTGGGGTTGAGTGCTGTGGTGTCATAGTTCACAGCAAACTCAAACTCTTATGCTCAAATGATCCTCTTGTTTCAGCCTTCTGAGTAGCTGGGACTATAGGTGCTCATCATACTGCCCAGTTGGTTTATCTATTACAGGATCTCTCCTTGCTTAGGCTGTTCTCAAACTCCTGAGCTCAGGTAATCCACCTGTCTTGGATTCCCAGAGTGCTTGGATTACAGGCATGGGCCACATCACCCAGCCATGTTAATTATTTTTTAAAATTAAAAAACTATACTTTGGGGCAGCACCTATGGCTCAAAGGAGTAGGGTACCAGCCCCATATGCTGAAGGTGGCGGGTTCAAACCCAGCCCTGGCTAAAAACTGAAAAACAAAACAAAACAATAACAACAACAAAAAAAACCCTATACTCTTAAGGAGCAAAATGGTTAACTTGAAGCTTCCCCCATAAGCCATTTTCAAGGAGAGGATATAAGTTTGTAGGCAGATGCCACCTATGGATGACTTTTCCTGGAAAGAGCCTTGTAAAACACCAGAGAAGCACTGCAGGACATTCAGAGTAAAGAAGAAGGTGATAGGGTGATTCAGGTGGTAAGATCAGAGGGACCCTTGGGGAGGCATCCACACTTAGGTAGGGACAGGAGGAGAGAGCCCTAGAATCATTGCTAACCTAGAAGGTATAGTGGCTGGAGCTGTGATAGGTCCCCAATGCTGCCACAGACCTGTGGTCTGATCAGGGAGCGTTTTGGAGTCTGTACAGCGATGTTGTATCAGAGAGTGGTCAGTAGGGATCTGGTGGTTACTGATCCCAAGTTACAGCAACTGACACCACTCTGAGCTCTCAAATGCAGGACACAAAGTCTACCCAGAGCTCAGCTTTGCAACAGTCACCTTTGCTTGCCCCTGAAGGGAATGAGTGGTACCATACTCTGTGACTGGGAGCTGAGTACCTCTAACTGACTATGACTATGCATAACCTGAGAAGAAGGGGCTCCTCAATCACCAGAGGCACCACCTGAAAAGTCCTATAGTGACTGTATACCTGGGACCTGGGCTGGAATGAGCCAGGAACCTCACCCTCTGCAACTCTATACAGCTACCTTCCTCTATAGTGCCACCTCTGAGGTTCTTGCACTGCTATCTGATTTCACAGTCCTGCCCACACAGTTTCTGCCCTTGCTCCAAACTATAGGGCTGGCTCCAAGGCTCCTCCTGTGCCTGGATGGGTACTTCCAATCCTGAGGCTCCAGAATGCCCCTGCTTTATGCCCAAGGCTCCATCCCTCCCATAGTGCCCTCAGCCACCACAGCTTCACCACAAATATCAGTATTACAGCTCTGCCATACAGACTGCAGCTCTGCCACACAGGCTCCAACAAGGCCCTTAGACTCTGAGGCATCCTTGCTGCCACTAGACCTACAGTTCTAGCCCCTGAAGCTCCATCACTATTTCTGGCTCCTGAGGCTCTGCCTTTATGGCTCTAGTGCTCCTGCTGAGACCATACCTGGACACCTGAGACTATTGCGAGGCCCATAAAACTATCCCACAGTCCAAAATTCTATTCTCAAGATAGAGGATAGAGTATTTCAATTATACCTGGACTTGGTTTGAGCAAAAGTCTACAGCTCAGATACCCATGACTAAATAGCCTCCACTATCACCTCCACATGGAGACTACAGGCAGAACAATCTCCCACAATGCCAGTTTAAATGGAGAGGATCTCACCCAACCCCCAACTTAAGCTCATTCTAGAGAACAATTCATTGCTCAGCAGGAAGATCATCCAGCAGTAGCTTCAACTATGACAATCAGAGGAGAATGAGATAAAACAGAACAGTTGAATTACAGGCTATCAATGTGCCTATCCCTTCTTTTCCCATTCAATCTATTATAGTAGGAAATAATACCATCATCTAGGGACCTCTCTTTATTCTCATGAATTAGGAGAATTTCCAGCAAAGGTGACCAGGTGGTCTGCAAACTTGTCAGCCATTCACCGAGATAAGAAGATTCAAGGGAGAAGAAACTAACAAAAGAACTCCAAAGAAAATATTCAGGACATGAATAAAACTATGTAAAAGTCACTACAGAGCTCTAGACAATATAAGAAAAGCTATATTAGAACTTAAAGAAATGGAAGTGTCATTTAGGGAATTTCAAAATATAATAGAAAGCTTCAACAACAGAATAAAGCAAGCAAAGGAAAGAACCTCAGAGCTTGAAGATAAGACTTTTGAGCTAACTAGTCATTCAAAGATGCAGAAAAGAGAATAAAGACTGTACAATTTCTCAGGGAAATATGGGAGTATGTGAAGTGAACTAATATATGAGTCATAGGTATTCCTGAGGAGGACAGAAAAAGCAAAATGCATGGAAAATCTATTGGAAGGAATCAGTGAGAAAAATGTTCCCATTATCCCCATACACTCAGATATCCTGAAACAAGATGGTCATCAAACACTGGAAAGATTCAAAGCAAAAAGGAAATTTCCAAGATACATGTTCATCAAATTGGTCAAAGTCAAAATGGAGGAAAAGATTCTATAAGCAGCAGGACAACAGCAAGAACAAACTTACAAAGGAAAAACAGCTAACAACAGAATTCTCAGTGGAGATCTTATAAGCCAGAAGGCATTGGGACCTCATCTTTAGTCTTCTTAAATAAACAAAACAACCACCACCACCAAACAAACAAGCAAACAAAAAACCAAAACAAAACAAAAAAACCTCCTGCCATCCCAGGAGTCTTGTATCCTATAGGTCAGAGTTTCATAAATGATGGAAAGAGATAGACTTGTCTAATAAGCAGATGCTAATGAAAATTTGTCACTACTAGACCTGCCCTAAAGGAAATACTCAGAGCTACTTTATATATGGTTACTACCCAATATTCCACATATCAATACTAATACTCAACATAAACAGTTTGAAGGCCCCACTTAAAAAACATTGACTGACCAAATGAGAGAAAAAACAAAAACACGATCTATGTATCTTCTGGAAGCACATATAATCCACAAATAAATCACACAGGCTTAAGATGATAGGTTGGAAAAATATTCTATCCAAACAGAAATTGAAAGAGAACAGGTATAGTCACTCTCATATCAGATAAAATTTTCTTTAAATCACCAGTGGTAAAGGAAAACCAAGATGGTAACTATCTAATGGGAAAAAGAGACATTTAGTAAGAAGATATAAGAGTCATAAATAAATAGGTACCTAACATAGGAGATCCAAGATTCATAAAGAAAATCCTACCAGATCTAAGCAAAGAGATGAACAGTAGCATCACAATTGCCAGCAAAATCAATACTCCATTGACAGAATGGACAGTTCATGAAAGCTGAAATTAAACAGAGAAAAAATGGACTTAGAAGAAACACTAGAACAAATGCAATTGACAGACATTTATAGAACATTCTATCCCCTACATAATGAATATATATTCTTTTCATCAGCACAAAGGACAAAGTTGTATGTAAAGGATCAGCCCACAAAACATGCCTCAGCATATTCGAGAAATTGAAAGTATAACATATATCTTCTCAGACCACAGCAGAATAAAACTAGAGATAAATACTGAAGTCTACACAAAGTCATAGAAATTAAGCAATCTGCTGTTGAATGATCCTTAGGTCAATGATGAAATCAAGTCAGAAATCAAAAGATTACTCAAACTGAATGGCAAAGGAGACATAAGCTATGAAAATCTATAGGATGCTCTTTAGTTTAATCAGGTCCCAATAGTGTATTTTTGATGTTGCTTCAATTGCCCGTGGGGTCCGTCTTAGAAAAAAATCACCCAGACCGATTTCTTCAAGTGTTTTTCCTGCACTTTCTTCAAGTATTTTTATGGTTTCATGTCTTAAGTTTAGGTCCTTAATCCAGTGAGAATCTATCTTAGTTAATGGTGAAAGGTATGGGTCCAGTTTCAGTCTTCTACAGGTCCCCAGCCAGTTTGTCCAGCACCATTTATTAAATAGGGAATCTTTTCCCCATTCAATGTTTTTAATTGGTTTATCAAATATAAGG
>CAUYQV010159233.1:0-21695 GCA_963574575.1 Galagoides demidoff | reverse complement strand
CCTGTGGTCCCAGCTACTTGGGAGGCTGAGGCAGGAGACTCGCTTGAGCCCAGGAGTTGGAGGTTGCTATGAGCTGTGATGCCATGGCACTCTACCCAGGGGGATAGCTTGAGGCTCCATCTCAAAAAAAAAAAAAAAAATGGCTTCTTGGGGGCAGGGGCACACTGATGATGTTCCCTTTGTTTCTTATTTTCCTGTTGTTCTCTAACGAGCATGTGACCTTAGATGTGGAAAAGAAAAAAAAAAAGAAAGAAGATGCTTTCTTTCCAAAAGACACTCCATTCCGTGGTTGTGCAGGAGCACAACCTTCCTCCCTATGAGAGAAATGTTTTCCTTTTATTTGCTCTAGAAATACGGTCCACAGATGCTCTTCTAGAAAAGAACTTCATTATGCCCCTAAACCAAGAATGGTCTTTGGACAGACAGATTTCCAGTTTATGCTAATTTTCAAAGCATTAGCTGATCATCATTCTCCCCCAACACCCAAAAAAGAGCCCACAGCCCTGGTCACAAGTCACATGTCCTCTGCACAAATACAGAGTTTACCTTCTGTTGGGACTTATCCCAAACCACCTTCTTTATGAAGATTTTCCCAACTATCCAGTCCACTGAACTATTTCTTGAGCCTCTAGAGTATGGTATATGTGACATGAGTTATTATTTACATGGTCTTGTGTTCTATAATTGTTTTATATAAGCCTTCCTTCATTTACAAAGCCTTATGGTTACCTACTGTGTCTTAGGAATTGTGTTTGCAGGATGGAAAATATGTAGCATGGATTGCAGACAATATATATCGTCAGAATATAACGTAGTAAATAATCTCAATTTATAAATATACCTGCTGCTTTGCGAAGCCAGAAAGTAAGTGCCTTGCTTTCTGTCCATTTAGGTTATCATGTGTGGACTTCGATGAACTAATGTTCCCATGCTCCACCCCACAGCTTGATTGCTACCCCCAGGAAGTTACTGTGGGCCTGATGGAGTCCAGGTACCCACCAGCCCAGTGGTCAAAAGGCAGGCAAGTTTGCCTGCTTCTCTCCCCAAGTTTCCGCCTAGAAGCAAAGGTAGCAGCTTCTAGGGGGCTGCTTCCCTAGAAGCCTTATGGCTGAGCCTTAAGCCTCATGTTGGCCGACAGGTTCCTTTTCCCACTTTCATCCTTTCATGTAACACCTAAAGTGCAGCATGATGTGGGGTGATGACCAGGAGTTGTGAGAAAGCCCAGCATGGTGGTCTAGCCTAGCCTTTCTGGCCTTGGCTTTGAGATCCAACTCATAACCACACGGAGATCTGTAGTAGGGTCTGGGTGCAAAGTCCAGCTAGAAACTTTCAGGCCCACCCCCACCTGTTTATATCCTTGGGAAATTCACGAGGAAGTGGGCTGTGGCTTGTGGTAGACCTGAGTAGTCTGAATGCCCCTTTCATAACTCTACCAACATCTTCCCTAATTTCTAACACTGGTCATTTTGGGTAAAGATGGAATCTTAAATTTCTTTTATACAAATTTAAATTGTTCACCTAAACAACAATCATAGAATTAGGTATGTTCGTGCATGCTCAGTTACAAAGATATTTCTCCAGCTTAATAGATGGAGAAATTCTCTTTGGGTCAGATCATATTTTAATTGAAGATGTGTAAAGGTAATATGATTTAAAAGAAACTTCTGTGAGGAAAGCTAGGTATAATATACTAATATAAAGGTAGAAATTTCTAAAAGTAAAAGTACAAGGGGCTATTATAAGTCAGTGGCTCTTATCCCTGACTGTGTGTCCGAATCACCCATGATGCTCTTTTTAAATGCCTGTGACCTAGACCTTCCTTTAGAGATTCCAATTCAGGGAGGAGGTTAGCATCCAGCATCTGTACTTTTCATAGTATAGACTTTTCAGTGTTTTTCTAAGGCTCTATAGATGATTTTGATGTGTGGCTAGGATTTTAAGTCATTGCCCCAAATTTAAAAGAAAAATAAAGAAGGGGGGAGAGAGAGAGAGAGAAACAAAAGGGAAGGGAGAAAGGAAAGAGGGAAGAAAGGGGTCAGCCCAGATACTAAACTAATGCATCTGAAATAAGCCTGGTCCTTCAGCTTTGTCTATTAAAAAAAATTAAGTTATTTTAGTAAAACTATAGTTGCCAAATATTTGGAATTTTTTGGAGGGGTAGCTTTCATCAAAGATGATTTGAGAACCATCCCAGATAATCATCCTTATTATTTACTGGTGTAAACCTACTCTGTTATGTTTGTTTATTCTTTTAAAGATTGACCAACTGAGGACTGAAATTTACAGTCAGAGGTAATCACTTCATCCCTCATCTTTTGTTATCCACTCCCCATAATGAATGCTCAGTAAACCTCTGCATGACTGAATGAATGAATGAATGATTCTGCATCAGATGAGGCTTGTGTTGGTTGCTGGGCTCACCCATGGTGTCACTACTAGTAGACAGCCATACTAGACTCAATCCAGGCGAGCCCATCCCCAGCACTCAAGTCCTCTCATCCAGCCACGTGCTTTGTTCACCTCCAAACAACTGTGGATTGGTTCCAAAGATAAATCCATCCTTCAAGAATACTATTGGCTCCCATAGAGGATTAAAAATAATGGAGGGTAAATGGGGGGACCACACCTATGGTGCATATTGCAAGGGTACATGTCAAATCTATTAAGTATAGAGTACAAATGTCTTAACACAATAATTAAGTAAATGTGAAAGCTATATTAACAAGTTTGATGTAAGCATTCCAAATTGTATATAAAATCAGCATATCATACCCCATAAAAGCATTACTGTATACGTGATCTCCGGGTATATGACTTAATTTAAAAAAAACGAGAAAAAATAATGTGTCACAGAGAATTTAGAAGCAATCCTTTAAAAAAGAATTGACAAAGATACTTGGAGGCACAGCGACATTGCCTGAGAGGAATGCCTTCCAAAGCAACTACTTTGAGCAAGATAACATTTATTTCCAGATATACGTTCTGGTTTCTTACAAGGCAGTCTTTGATTCGCTCTCCTCCGCTTACAGGTGTTCTGATGAAAGGCATCACTGTGCCAGGATTAGTTTACCCGTTTCTGTTGGGCGATTATCTCACTGGACAAATTTGGCTCAGATCATCCTACGAAGAAAAAAGAAAAAGGTAACTAAACTTTAATCCATAATTGGTGTCTCTGTTTTCACGATCATACATGGTTAGATAACATTGCCTACCTAATTGCCTTTTGTAAACTGACCTGGAGCGCCAAGCAGAATTGTGGCTTTAGAGGACGTTCTCACCACACACCTATTTTTAAGCTGCCATTAAGAAAACAGCTATAATATTACATGTTCTTAAAAATAAGACAGTAAGTTGACCAATCTCACTCCAACAATCAGCAAGATAACTGACCTTGGTTTTCAATAAGAATTGTGTTTTACAACAGTATTTTTGCTGTTCGAATAGACGATAACACAGAATGCTGGTAAACAAAGAAGGGGATCAAATAGAAGTTTCTCTAGTGATATTGAGCAACTTTATTCAGAACGGCTATTTTAGATTTTAAAAAATGAGTAGCAAACTTTAAAAAGGGGGAAAGATTTTCACAGAGATCACGGTTTCTTTACTGATAGGACCCAAGTGGGAAAGAAAATAGATCTCCTTCAAAAACACAGCGCCAAAGCAATACTTGTTGGAGACTCCGCAGAGTTGAAGAGAGCCATTTGGCTTCCTTGTCCTCCAGCAATGTCTTGGCTGGTGCACAGCCCAACTGCGAAGAATCCTGGAAGGTGTGCCCAAGCAGCCTTCTGAACCGGCTGGCAGGCAGAGGGGTTGTTTTCCCCTGGGATAATTTTTAAGTTTTCCCTTTCAGAGCTGTGACTTCTGCTGAACATCCCTCCACCTTTTTGCCTACCTTCCGTATGCTCTATTCATTCAAACAACATTTAATAGATATTTTAGGTTGGAACGCTTCTTCCACATTTGTTGATTCCCTAACTAGGTCCGCGATACTACATGCATCTGGGGAAGATGAACAGACAGGTGGACTCAGTGGCCCACTGTATTCCTAGCACTGTGGGAGGCTATGGCAGATGAATTGCTTGAGCTCAGGAGTTCAAGACCAGTCTGAGCAAAAGCAAGACCTCATCTCTATTAAAAATAGAAAAACTAGCCAGGCGTTATGGCGGGCACCTGTAGTTCCAGCTACTGAGGGGGGGGCCGGGGGGGGGCTCAGGCAAGAGGATCACTCGAACTCAGGAGTTTGAGATTGCTGTAATCTTTGATGCCACAGGACTCGACCCACAGTGAGAAAGTAAGACTGCTTCTAAATAAATAAAGACAAATATCTGATTTCTTCTCCAAAGATCTCAAGTGCCTTTTACGTTTTGATGTCCCTTAATATTTAGCGACTAAATGGCAAACTTTAAAGCTAAATTTTAGATTGAGGGAAAGACAGGCTCTGTACTCAGCACAGGGGACAGTTAAGGGGAAGAAATCAAGCCTCTTATAAGTAGTGGTTAGTTTATAATGTGTAGCATGAGATTGTGTGTGTGATTTTGTACCATGGCTTTCAGAGGACTGTGTGGGAGGTGAAATAGGAGGCCCTTCCCTTATTGCCCCTGACTGGGCTCTGCCAGCACCGTAATGTCTAAGGGGGTCTGGACACTGTTCATTGAGTCAAGAAAAGAAATCCCGCCACTGTGTGCACCATCGTGTGAATGAATATTCAGCACCTCCAACTCAGATCCACGGCTGATGGTCTACCAGGCGTCCTCAAACTACGGCCCACAGGTCACATGTGGCCTGCCAAGGACATTTATCCGGCCCGCCGGGTGTTTTTGCCGCCACTGCCTGTCCTGCTTAGCAGCCGACTCAACCCCGGGGCCTGTAGTCCGACCCTCCAATGGCCTGAGGAACAGTGAACTAGCCCCCTGTTTAAAAAGTTTGAGGACCCCTGGTAGACTCTGGATTTTTAAGAGCCAGCTGGGCAGCCCCTTCCTTCCTGTGCTTTTTTCTCCACCTCCAGGAGGAGACATGCGAGGAAGAAGATGAAACAGACATTCATCAACTTTTGTCCAGCCCCTCCTTAGTCCTGCTGCCTCTGTGGTTCTCGGCAGGTTGTGGGAAAATGGGGCAGGCCCAGGGGAACAGGTTCCCACAGTGCCACCGGCAAACGGCACAGGGCACATCCTCAACTCTGGACAAGCTGTGTCCTGTTCCTACACAAAGACAGCCGCCTAAGGAAATAACTTACTATGGCCCTGCAAACCCAAACTGCCCAGCTACGGTAAGAATCCCATGTCTGAGGGTTTCAGTTGCCTAAGTGTGAACATCCTGCCGCCCCGTTTGTGTGTAAGGGAGGGTTGGAGAGACACTGCTAAACTGGGTCTGTTGCCTTCCTCAACAGTTGGTCTGAAATCAAGAGGCATGGAATTCTGTCTGTATATACAACTTTCATGTAGTCCACTGGCATCACTTTGCAGGCCTCTTAGGCATTTACTGTATTTGGAGAAAAACAGTAAACCAGTATTTCTGATGCGGCATGGGGAGCAGTCATGAGAAACTTTGAAAAGATGCCCACACACAGCTTTTGCTTCCTGGTGATGGTTTAAGGAATACAGGGCCCCTAAGCCGACCTGTGAAGTAGATGCACTTGCTCTTGGCACAGACCCACCTTGCTCCTGAATTCTCCTCTGCCCTGATGGTACCATGTGCCCTGCATCCCTTTGGAGCACCTGCCTGGCTCCTGTCCCCAGTTGAATGGGAGAGGGCAGCCCATAAATATAAGAAAGTTCCAGCCCACAGGTGGCAACTGTAATCTGGTCCACCACCCTCATTAGAAAAGGGCCAACCTCTTGGTGTGGCCCCCAGCTGGCTCCTCCTCCTTCACACTCTTCTTCAGCCAGACTCTCTGGTCCTTTCTTTTTCCTTCCTCCCTCCCTCCCTTCCTAACTTCTTCTTTTTTTCCCCCTTCCTCTCTCCTTCCCTCCCTCCCTTCTTTTTTTTTTTTTTTGACAGACTCTCACTCTGTTGCTTCCAGGCTAGAGTGCAGTGATGGTGGTGTCATCATAGACTATAGCTCACAGCAAGCTCAAACTCCTGGGCTCAAGTGGTGATCCTCTTGCCTCAGCCTCCCAGGTAGCTTAGACTACAGGTGCCCACCCCAACGCCCAGCAATTTTTTTAGAGAGGGGGGTCTCACTCTTGCTCAAGCTGGTCTTGAAATCTTGACCTCAAGCAATCCACCTGCCTCAGCCTCCCAGAGTGTTAGGATGCCAGGTGTGAGCCACCACCCAGGGCACCTCCAGTCCTTTCATTCATGGAGCCCTGCTCTCCTTGCTGCTGGGCCTTTGAACACAGTTCTCTCCATGCCCGAGACACTCTGCTTCCCTCTTCCCTTTCATCCTCAGTGCTTTCCTCCAGGAAACCTTCCTCGACCTCCACAGGCCAGCTCTGCTATCCAGTCCTCTCCAGGACTTCTCCTTGGCAAGTCTTCCAGCCACTATGGGTCCTTGTAGGGACCCGAAGGGTGTAAGTGTGAGTCTCTAGCTCTAGCCACATCCTTAGCATAGAGCCTAGCCCACAGTGCATGCCAAACACAATTTTGATGAGTGAATGATTTAATGAATCAATCTAGTCCAGATAGCTACACTGGCATCATTATCTTTACAGAATAGCATATCTTTAAATGCCTCAGGAGGCTATCAGGTTTTTACCCTAGATCTCTTACAGGAGAGCAGGCCAGAGGCAGAGATGTGCTAAAGACCCATGGGGAAGATGTGGTGGCCACGAGGGTCTATCTAGGCTTCTACTGTTATGTCCAAAGTGAGTGGAATAGAGAAACTCCAGCACACTGAGTCCAAATTAAGCAAGGGTCCTTATAACTTATAAGAGGCATGCAAATGCTCACACACACACACATTTAGTCCTTGCCACAGAAACTCTGAGACAGGTACTGACATCATTTCCATTTGACTGGAGAGGAAACAAGCACACAAGGAAGTTATGTAAATTGCCCAAGGTTACCAGATAGAGTCAAGATTTAAACCCAGCCCGCCGGCTCCAGAGTCTGTGCTCTTAAATACTACACTCTGCTGTTCTCCCCATTAGGGAAGCTGGTTATTACTGCCCTGATCACTTTGCTTTCTGAAAGAATCAACTTATGATCTGGAAAGTCTATCTGTAGTGGCTATTTTTCTAGTTACCAGTTTCTGGGATTTCTGTTTCTTGCAACTCAGGAATTCATAACTAGAACCCATTATCTCAAGTCTTCTTATCTTCCAGGGGTCTGCTCAGCCCTTCCCGATGAGTCTAAGAACAGGAGAAAATGTGAGCTCCTTGAAGGGAGGGGGAGACAAGGGGAGGCATCACAGGTGAGGCCTGCAGAGCTCCCATCCCCTTCCTTGTTCCTCTCTAGGGTGACCCTGACTGATTGGCTACCAGGCAGCATAAAGGTTCAAGGTTACACCTCTAAGTGTTGGGGATACAGACAAAAGTGCCCTACGGTCCAGCATTTACCTGAGTGTCTAGAGACAGGATGCACCCAACTCACACCCCAGCGTTTCATGAGCCTAGGCTAGAATAACAAGCCACTTACAAGTGACATTCTGGCATTCAGTAATTCTCAGAGATTCACTGATAGACAGATAGGAATATAATATGATAATAGCCTTAAAATAATGTTTTATGTCTCACGAAACCCTTTTATTTAAATTGTCTCATTGGAGTCTTTTCATAACTCTATATCCAGCTAGTCACTGAACTTGGCTAGTTTTGCATTCCGAACTTTTGGGGGTTCTACTTTCCCCCTCTTCTTGCATTCTTATTATTTTAGAGATAAAGTCCCCCAAAGACCTGCAAAGTCACACTAAAGACCTGCAAAGTCCCCCAAAGACCTGCAAAGTCACACTAAAAAAACGTAGACTTTATTCTTCAGGTAATAAAAGCTATTGCAAATATTTGAGCAGGAAAGTAATGTGTTTGGACTTGTATTTTGAAAATGTCACCTGGTGAATGTCATTATTCACCAGTGTGAATAATGGACTGATGGAGAAAAAGATTAGAGGCAGAGACATTGTCAGGGAGGCTGCTATGATAGCCCAGCAAGGGACATGATGGCACCTGGGACAGTGCAGGAGAATCAGGAAATGAGAGAAGAAATTAATACAAATAGTGCCCGAATATCAACCTGACTCCAACAATGGGGGGAATGGCATTTCTATGATAGAGGATCCAAGAGTTTACTTCCAAAGGGTATCTGGATCATTAAACCTCAACTATTTTTGGAAGAATAACTACTTTTAATTGGCACAAGCCCCAAGAATAGGAAAAATAACGGAGAAGATTTGTGATAATGAAGTCACTGAGTCTACAGTGAGATGACCTTCCCACTGCACAACCACGTGCTGGCTTTAACATATACTCCTTAAACATCCTTATCTAGAGTTGGTCTGAGTTCCAGGATTAAATTTATCAGAACTCTGATACCTCTATAAGAACTTAGAGAGCCTTGTAAAAGGTTTAGGTCCGAGGGCCGTCTCTCATCATCTTCTTTTTCATTTATTACCAAATGGGAGTCACATAATCAAATATTATATGGCAATCTCATAATTATGAATTTTCTATCTATAAGAGGTTGAAAGACAGAATAAATTATTTCACTAGGAAAATTCAGGTTAAAATACGTAAATAAAGAGAGAGAGACAAAAGGAGCTAAAAGAATTACATTTTAAATACTTTTTTACAATTTAAGATAAATAAAAATGTTTAGACTCAGAGCATAATCCAAAATTTAAATTTACACTCAAAATAAAATGTTTAGACTCAGTATAATCCACTTTTTAAAATCCATTAAAATTATAGTGTTTGTAATTTTTTAATTTTAAGAAGTGCTGCGAATTATGTAGAATTGTTATTTCCCATTTAAGACTCTTCTGTAACAGTTCAAGTCAACTGCCTTTTTAAAATGTAGGTTTATTAAGCTAAAATTCTGCCATCACCTCAGCTTTTCTATATAGCTCTCTAAGATGAGTGAATTCCTGGATGTGATACTTGTAAATATGATTATCATTATCTAAAAAAATAAAAATTCTCATTAAAATCACACACACACACAAATTTAGCTAGATGATAAGAGAATGAAAAGACAAGCCACAGACTGGGAGAAAATATTTGCAAATCACATATGATAAAGGACACGTACCCAGAATATACAAAGAAGTCTCAAACTCAGTAATAAGAAAACAAATAAACCAATTAAAAAATGGCAAAAGATTAGGATACTTCACAAAAGGAGATAAATGGCAAATAAATAGCAGAGAAGATGTGAAATCTCATTAGTCATTAGAAAAATGCAAATTAAAGTCACAATGAGATGTCACTACACGTGTGTTAGAAAAGCTAAAATTAAAAAGACTGAGCATTCCAAGTGCTGGTGAGAGTGCAGGAGAAACTAGAATTCTCGCACATTGCTAGTGGGTATACAAAATGGAACAACCATTGGAAAAGAGGTTGGTAGTTTCTTCAAAAGATATGACCCACTCCAAGAGGCATGAAAGCCCATGTGCAAACGCAAAGACTTGTAGGCAAAAGTGTATAGCAACTTTGTTTATAGGATCCTTAATGTTGAAACAAATACACAGCTGAATTGCAAAATAATTATTCTGAGAGAAAAATGCCAGACCGAAAAAAGTATATCCAATGATTCCATTTCTACAAAATTTAAGAAAGTGCAAACTTATTTATAGAGGGAGAAAGTGGATCAGTGGTTTCCCAGAGCTGGCAGAGGAGGCAAGGAGTAATCGTGGGAGGGATTACCGAGGACAAAAGAGAATTCTGGAAAGTGATGGATATCAAAATTCACCAAAAGGAAATTTAAGTTTACACTTTAAATATGTGTAGTTTATTACATGTCCATCATACCTCAATAAAGCTGTTAATGGAAAAATCAGGTAGATGTGGTCAGTATTTGTAGATGAAGTGGAGCCTGAAACACAATCAATATTTAACCAAGACGGGATTTAGAGGTCAGGTGTGTAGAATAAGTTAGTGATGACTCCCTGAAAGTATGAACCAACCTTCAAATAATACCTAACATTTTTCACAGCTACCGCAAAGAAGTTTCTTAATTTATTCTTATTTCATCTTTACTAGGTTGTAAGCAAGGCGTATTTATTTTCTTGATAACCAATGAAGCCCTGGCCATTTCCTCCCTAGGATGCTTTTAACCATGGAAGCTCGGGCTTTTATGTCCTAAGAGGGTCCACTAAAAATAAAATTGTAAACATAACATAGAAATCTCATGTAATACATACATTGTGTAAGACTTGGGGATGGCTGCCAAATAATTTTTTCTTGTATACCAGTTTTATGATATCATTTAAATAAATCTTCATTTCTTCATTCATCCTTGAAGACACTGTTTAAGTTTAATCATCCACATAAAGGAGCCACAGTCAACATAATAAAACAAAAAGAAATAAGCAAAATGATAAGGGTACTATATTTTAATGTACTGAGATTTCATTTCCAATTTTTTTAAAACATAAAATTTGAAGATACAATTGGCCCATCAATACTTAAAACAGCTTTGTAAGAGAAATATCACACACAGGCCTCTCATACAAGATAATGATTGAGCATAGGTATTTGCCTACCCTCCTTTCTAAGACCCTATTGAAATGGCCATATAAAAGTAAATAAGGAAGTAAAAACAAACCTACAAGAGTAAAGAGAAAAGGAAGAAGTTTATCAGCATATGGAAGAGATCAACAAATATCTGGACAGTAGAAAAAAGAAAGGAACATGTCTGCAGGAGAAGCAGCACTGGATAGCCACCAAAAGAAGGTTCGAGAGTAGGTATGAGTGACGGTTCCAAGGAAAGCCTGAATCTGTACGTAGAGGGTAAAGTTCAGAGGTGGACTGAGCACTTCAACATAGATGTGGTTAGAGAACACCCCTACCTCCACTCTTAAATGGGGAGGACCACCCTCACATGCCACCCTGATAGTCATCCCCATGCTCCTTTCTAAAGTAAAGGAAACAAACTGAAACTCCTAGAATGGCACTCCATGTGCCAGAGGAAAGTTTTGCCAATTCTGGGAGCTGGCAATCATACAGAACCCTGCTAGTTATTATTTCCTTTCCTTTCGTCTAAGTATGGGAGGATCAAATTTCTTCCTCAAAGGGAATAGGTCAGGAAACAGAAGAGAACTAGTTAAAATGTTTAATTACTGTCCTAGAGAATATCAATGAGGATACTCTATCCATAAAATAAAAATTAGAAGCTGTCAAAATAGACGATCAGAATAAGAAGTCAGATGATTTAGGGAGGGAGGGAAGGAGAGAGTGAGAGAAAGAGATCTATAAAGAAAGTAGATTTCATGTAATGTAATGATTAAAGCAGGATTTTGAGGATGTGCTGAAAATAACATCTGAGGTTTGACAATTAACTTCATGAACTCATCCTAGAGAAAGTCCTATAGACCTTACTGCTGAATATCACTATAGTTATCTTCAAAGTGCTCCCCTTGGGAAGCTATTCATTGATGCCAGTGCCCAGTCCACCCTTCAAAGCAATTCTGGAACTCTTTTCCTATTATGGCCATCAGAGCTGTTGTCGTATTACTCTTGATATCCTCAATGTCATCAAAATGTCTTCCTTTTAATATTTCCTTTATCTCTGGGTAAAGAAAAAAAGCACTAGGGGCCAGATCAGGTGAGTAGGGAGAGCATTCCAACATAGTTATTTGTTTACTAGTTGAAAACTTCTTCATGTGAACTGGTGCATTGTCATGACACAGAGAGCCACGAGTTGTTGGCCAAGATTTTCAGTTAAGATTTTCCTGTTTCTCTATCGATGTTTACTTGGTCTGCTATGCATCTCATAGTCAACCAATAATTCTGCTGCCCAATTCAATAATTTTTTGCAATGTTTTCATCAGTTCTGTTCATTACTGGCCACCCTGACCTCTCCTTATCAGTGATGCTTTCTCTCCACTCAGAAAAACATTTTATCTATTTGTACACTGCCATTTTCCTCATGGCATCATCCTCATAAACTTGGACTTACATGCCTCTGATTTTACTTCCACTCCTGCCAAGTTTAATGAGAAATTTACAAATGTTTGTGTGTTGTTCTAATTCCAGCTCCAATGTTCTCCCAACAGCACACAAAAACACATAATAACAATAATGAACACCATACAGCAAGACACCACCACATGTCAACGCAGACACAACTATGAGACACTGCTATACCAAGGTTATGAATAAAACCCTACTGAATTGTTTGTACAGTGCTGCCAACATAAGCGTGCAGTGGCAAGTCTTTGAGCTCAATTGTAAGACCTTGCATTTGCCTTTTAGACTGAAACCTTCTTCTTCAAGGCACAAAGATTGTACCTGGCTTTGAGCCCACAGAAAAGAACTTAACAGTGAATAGAATTTATGAAGTCATGGCAACGTGAATGCCATTTACTGATAGTTCAATCCATGTATTGACACAATATAGGAAAAATAATTGGAAATAGGACAAAAAATGCAATCAGGCTTGACAATGTGAAAGGCACCCTATAGGGAACTAGGGAAGCAGAAGAGGAGTAAAGGTGGCAGGGAAGGCTTGGGAGGTCAGATCTGTTCCTTTCACAGGGCAGTTAAGACACTGTCTAAAAAGTGAGATAAAAAATGGGGGTGGAAGAAGAAAAGATAATGAGGCAACACATAGACACCTAGCTATTTTATTTATACTAAAATGATACATTAGCATCTAATAGGGGATAACATAAATAAGCCATATCCTCATCTCTCACCAGACGGACACTGTCTAAAATGTTCATCAAGATAGAGAGGCATTGGGCGGCGCCTGTAGGTCAAGGAGTAGGGCGCCCCACCATATATTGGAGGTTGCGGGTTCAAACCCGGCCCCGGCCAAAAACAAAAACCAAACAAACAAAAAAAAGAAGATAGAGGGGCCTAAGCCTAGGTGATAACCACCTGAGGAGCTAAAAACAGCAGGCAAGAGGATATTTACCTCCAGGAAGTAGGAGTGGCATGCTTAAGACCGAGAGACTTCTTTCCCCACAAAATAAGCTCTTCTGGAATATCTGGAATATTTGAAATTTTACCACATACATTGAATTATTTTTCTACACATTTAAAAACCTTTTTTTTTCTAGTTTCTGGCTGGAGCTGGATTTGAACCTTCCACCTCCAGCATATGGGGCCAATTCCCTACTCCTTTGAGCTACAGGTGCCTCCCACATTTAAAAACTTCTAAGGTGAATGTATATAGTTCACACCAAAATCAGCAGGAACTATTACCCATCAAATAATATTGGAGACGCTCACAAACTGGGCAGTTTCACATGCATTATTGCATTTGGTCTACAGCTAGGAGGCAGGTATGTGCTGCTATAGCCTCTTGCATCCGTAACAAAACCAAGGCTTGGTGTGTTCAGATGGCTTCCTGCATGTCACAGGTGATGAATGGCGGAGGTGAAACCTCAGCTGGAGTCTTCTGACATCAACGCCAGGATTTGATTTCAGCTCGGATTCTACGCCTTCAAGAATCTTTCTACTATCTCTCCAGAGAAAATCCAGTCATCTTCAATGTCATTGCCACACCTCATTCCTCGAACCTCATGTTAGTCTTAATTTTATCATTTGTACGATAGTTGTTGATAAATCCATGCTTATTAAGTTGCAAACTTATCTGTGTTCTAGTCCCCACCTATCACCTAATCCAGTGGCAGATACCACAAACATGCAATGAATGTTGGAATAAAAAAATGAATGAAGCCCAGACAGCAGCCGCAGGAGCTAAGAAACAAAGAATATGATCCACAGGACTCTTAAGAGAGGAGGGCAACCCAAACCAGCATACAGTGACCTTGTTAAGAGAAGGGGCCAGTAAATTAAACTGAAAGGGTCACTTAAGAGCTCTATGATTTTTGACCAAGTTACTTAATCTAAGTCTCAGTCTGCTCATCTGTAAAACAAGGATAAAAACAACATCTACGTGTAGAATTACAAGTAGAAATGTAGTAATTCATATAGAATAAGTAGAATTGCTTATATTTCTTGACAAACGAGTACTTACATTTATTATTACTTCTCTTAATGAATTGGAAAAGCAGTTGCTCCCTCAATCTCCCATTTGACTACTGAGCAGGGCTATGGATGGGGAAAAACACACCTAACTCAGAACAGGAAGTTGCTCAATAAGTATATACTCAATGTATACACAAAATATCAGCTGCTGAATTGAAGCAAATTTCCTCCAGCTTACTTAAAATTAGCAAATCATGGCCCACAGGGAAAAATTAGAGTAATGACAATAGATGATTAAAGAATAAGAGGCAAAGCCCATAATTCGAGGATGTTTATATAGATTTTTTATAGTGCTTTGTTACTTGGAAAGAATTTCAATCGTGGTAATCAATCCACTTGTTTGGATCTCAGTAAATACATGAAGACTCTTAAAATAGCGCTATATTCTGAAGTCAGCTTGAACGTCATTGAAGGAAGATGGTCTATTCATGGCTTAGGGCAATTCTTATTTAGAGCAATTGTAATTAATGCCATACATTTGAAGACAAGTTTCTGAGTTCAGCTTCACCCTAGATCTATAGTTATACTGAGAAACCGAGACTAATTTATTATAGTCAATCCTCATTTAACTCCTAATTTTAACTTTTTATAGTACTGGTGAATATTTGCTCACATTGTATATATTTAAATGTACAAAAAAATGGAGCCGTATTATTTCACAGTAACTGTTCAGATTTCTTCATGAGTCCTCACCTTGAGTGGGAGAGTGTGGGGTGCCCAGTGGGTGCATATTTTCCTTTGCAGAGTCAGCCCTGCCCAGTCATTTGTACTGTCCCTTCAGAAGGCTCACTGGTCACTTGAACACTTAGGCATTCAGGAGTCACCTCTCTCTGCAAGCTCTCTTTACACTCTAGAACCCTTCAATGGTGAATTTGGGGACTTCTGGCCCTTTTTAAGGTCAAATATGTGGTTGGAGGAACCAGTTGCTTAATGGGTGAAGCCTTTTTTAGGGGTCACAGCTTATCCCACATTATCCTCAACAAATAAGGTCTGAGTCCAGGTACCCTTCAGCATCCAGGTAACTATCTGAGTATGTCGAGAACCTCACTTTCTGAGCTTTTAACTTCACACAAGATAGACAGGTGAGAACTTGTGTGTGCATGTGTGTGTGTACCTACGAAGGAGGCCAAAAAAAAGCACACACTTTTTAAGACAGGAAAAAACTGTGTTAAAATTGTAATATTTGATGGATAGCCATAACAAAAGATGAATGCCAGTGAAGGTTGAGCACCTCTTGTAATTGCAGAAGCCAAATGTGACTTGAGTATTACAGATTTAATACAGTTTCTTCTTTCCTTAAAAAATATATACAAAAGCGTATTAAAATTGTAATAATCTATACTAATAACAAAAGATAAATATAAGTCACATCTGAATATCTCTTGTAATTGCTGAAGTTGAATGTAGCTTAAGTATGACAATTATTTTTGGTATTACAATTTTAATATAGTTTTTTCTTTTTTTGGCACCCTGTCTATGTATGTGTGTATGTATTTGTGTGTGTCTTTCTCAAACTCTTTGTCTTCCTTCCCTAGAGTCAGAAGGGGCTTCAGAATTTCTGCTTCCTCTGTGTCATATTCTCTCCTCTCCTTCCTTGGCCATCCTCAAGCCTGGCTATCTTAGGAAGAGCTATCCTCACTGCACGATGAAAGAAGATCTACAATTTGAATTCTCCTAGCTTAGTCTTGACAGTTAATGGTAAAGAAATTTAGAAAACTCTTTCTAGACTAAATCTGACTGACATGACTATGGCCTGTTTGAAAATCCTATTGAATATCTAGCCCTTCGTATTCCTTCTACACTATTCCTAAATCCTCTCAAGGCAATGAGGGCTTCTGGAAAAATAAGAAAAATATAACAGAGAACACATCTCATCTCATGTATTTCAAAAATATCCCCCTTTATGAATGATGGCCATTATTACTCCAATTCAGGCAATTTTAATTTAGATATTAACTCAGAGCCTTCCAACTGCTTTTGAAAGGGTGCAAAGATAGAGCAAAAAAAAAAAAATGTTAGTAGAAAGCGGAATTGATTCTTTGGGCATTTCAAACCTAAAGACATGCTCATTGAATATAGGAATGCCAGCCGGGCCCAGTGGCTCACACCTGTAATCCCAGCACTGTGGGAGGCTGAGGCAGGAGGATTGCCTTGAGCTCAGGAGTTCGAGGCTTGTCTGAGAGAGAGTGAGACCCCGACTCATGAAAAAAAATGAAAAAACCTACCTACCTGGGCACCCTGGTGAGCACCTGTAATTCCAGTGGCTTCAGAGGCTGAGGCAGTGGGCTGCCCACAGCCTGAGTCTGAGGTTGCAGTGAGCTATGATACCGTTACACTCTGCTCAGGGCCTGGGGTAGAACTCTGTCTTGACAAAAACCAAACAAACAAACAAAAATGAATATAGGAATGCCTTTCAAGTGCTCCTGTAGAATTCTAGTCAGTTCACTAAATATTGGATGTTAGATGACTAACCAACACCTTGTTTTTTTCCAAAACTAGACCCATAATCTTTCCTTAAAAAACAAAACAAAACAACCTTCTTTCTTTACCTTTTAATCATTTTAATTTTTCCCAGCACAACAATCATCTTAAACTTAATTTCATTCAAATTGCATTGGCTGTCTGCACAGGAAAATTTCTGCATGGTGACCTCTATCTAACCAGCACTAAGCCAGACCTTATCTCATGGTTCCCTCTCGCACCTCTGTTCTACGGCCACTGTTCCCTCATGTCTGAATCACACCCAGGGTAGCCCACCCCATAGCCCTATGCCACCATAAACATCCCATCATTTTTTAACCCCCAATATTGTTAGTACTCAATAAATACTTAGTGTAGTTCTCCAGTCCCCACACAGATGTCTCTGAACAACCTAAGAACTGTATCCAGAAGTAGAGAGGATCTTCCATGAGGTCAGTGTGATTTCACTCACATAGAGCAACAATCAATGCTTGCCCCGTACCCCACTGGTGATCCCTGCCCTGTCAGCCTCAGAACAGCAACCTGGGGGGATCCCCCATTGGATCAGTCTGGCATATTTTTAACTTATTTTCTTCCTCTTTCTATAGGTGCCTTATGTACATAGTAGTGTCTTAGCGCCTACCCGCTAGTGTCTGTGCCAGTCACATATGTAATCATACAAATACGATTGTTATTTAATCCCTCCGTTATTCATGTCTTCCTCATATGTCTTGAAATGTTCAAAAAGCAATGTTAAAGCGAGTGGATTTGCTTTTATTTTGAAGACTGCAAGGCAAGGTAATAGCATTTTCCTGAGCAGGAGGAAATATGTTAATATTTAATATTAATATTTAATATTTGGGGGGGTCAGTATCCAGGCTTTAGAACCAATTCTATTTCAAAAAAATTCCCACTTCAACCTCGCTTAGGTGTGAGTTTCTAAGTCATCACGAAGGATGCAGAATACCATTTAAATCTCTCCAGAGAGAGAGAGAGTTACAGTTTGCTCAGATGGTACAACCACTGGCAAAGAAGCTTATTTATATTTATTGAATGGAGGTAAAGTCTTTCATCCCTGCTGGGTCCCTGGCTTGGTGGAGGAAGACAGCAGGGAACATTTTAAAGGGAAGCCTGCTCTGCTCTTTTATAAAGAGAAATGTGGTAAAGGAGGAAGATAAAGACAGAAATTGCTGGAGCAGAACAAGCTGCCATCCGCAGTGGCGAACCCTCTGCAGGTCCCACCAGGCAGTCTCAGTCTGGTAGAGAGCTGCTTATTGTCCTTTTACATATGCTGAGGCTTCTTCCAATCTTTTTTGATAAGACCTTTCATATGTAAGTAACATAAACGTCATAGAAAAGAAAAAATTGAAATAGAGATGAAAAAAAAGTCTATCATATTTACCTAATCACTATAAACATTTTCTAGGGTTTTTTTTCCCCTTTCATGTATGAGGCATGTGCCCTAATCTTATTCTAGTTCCCAGGAAACGTTTGCTGGACAACTGAGTTAATCGACTAATTAAAGGCAATAATCATACTGTTACAAGTTTGTGCTCTGATTCTTTTTCCACTTTAATTAACATAGGCTTTTTCTTTTTCAATGTTGGTAGACAGTCGTTGCCTTCAGTAGTAATGGTTTTGAAAAGTTCCAATGAGTGGCTATTCCACAGTTTGTTTTACAAAACCTAAACAGGTGAGAAATATTTAATGTTTTTCTAATGTTTCTGCTATTGATACCACTATGATGACAAACCTCCAGGTAACTTATCCTGCAGATCAGGGGACACTTTTTTTGGATGGATGATAATACACAAATCAGGGGTCAGCAAACTTTTCCTGTAACTAGTAAATATTTTTGGCTTTGCAGGCCATGTGGTCTCTGTCTCAGTTACTCAACCCTACTCATATATCATGAAAGGAGCCATAGGTAACACATAAATGAATAGGCATGTCTACACTCAAAGAAATCTTGATATATGTGCATGCAATGAAATTTGAATTTATTTAGTTCCGATGTGTCATGAAATGTTGCTCTCTTTTATCTTGTTTCAACCATTTAAAAATGTAAAAACCAGCTGTACAAAAACAGGCAGCAGGGCAGAGGCCTGTAATTTGCTGACCCCGCTATCGCTATCAGGCTAGGGGTCACTGGGTCAAAAGTTATGAGCAGTCTGTGGCTTTTTGTTTTGTTTTGTTTTGAGACAGTCTCACTCTGTCACCCTGGCTACAGGGCAGTGGTATCATCATAGCTCGCTGCAACCTCAAACTCCTGGGCTCCAGCGATCCTCCTACAGCAGAGCCTCCCAAGAAGCTGGGATTACAGAGAGAGCCACCGCAACCCATGAGTCTGTGGCTTTTGATACACGGTCTGTTCCTTGATGGTAATTTGGATGGTTACCTTCAACCATATCTCGTGGTGGTTAAGTTTGTGAGTTCAGGCATTTCGATAGCATTTTGATCACTAGATCACATAATTATTAAGGGGCAAAAGAACTACCTTGGCAGTCCCTTACCTCTGGCCAGTCACCATATTCTTACAGTGGCCTTAGAGTGACAGTGCTGGACAGCTGGAAGCCGGTAAAGCCCTGATTAAAAGCTGTCCAGAAATGGCTCTCCAGATTTCATCATCTAACCTTACCTTCCCACTCAAACACTTTTCATTCTAATTTTTCATTTGAGCCTGAGAACACCTGGCCAGCTGCCACCTTCAAACACAAAGGCGTCTATTAAGTTAATTCTTCCACATTTCTTTCTCTGTCCCAGGTTGATAATGATGAACAAGAACTATTTCCTTTTGTGCGTTGTGAAACTGAAGTATGAAAGTGCCTTTTCTCTCACTGGCTGGTGACTCAGAGACAAGGAAAACTCACCCAAAATGTTATGTTCCCTGCCTCGAGGGCTAACTGTCACCATCACAAATTAATACTCGTTAAACCTCTGCTGGTCGCTCGCCACCGCGTGAGGCACGATAAGCAATTAGTCCCACTCATTACTGTATATTTTTAATATTTTTTTCAATGTATTAAATCATATCCAGGATGATTAAATTGCTTCAGGCCATAAGTAAAAAACTAAAAATATTCAGTTAGGACATATAGAACAAAGCAGAGGCAGTTAAAACACAGTGCATTAAAATATCGGTTTTACAGTTACTAGTCTAAAATCTGGAAGAAGCAGATTGACCAGAAGTTCTGAGGGCCAAAGGACTGGCTCAGACCAGGAAGAGCCGTGAACTTCCTTCCCCAGGTCCATATAGATGGAATGTGAGACCTAAGATCTGCAAGTGGCTTATGTCACCTGCCAGAGTTTTCTAAATTATTTCTTAATTTTAAGGTCTGAAAAAACTACATCTCCTATTCTTATTCCACTAAGAACTTCAGAATTCTTTCAAATAAAAATATTAGTTCAAAAGTCCTTCCTTATATCTCTGCAACCCCAATGATTGCTCTCAGCAATTTTTTTTTTTTTTTTTGTAGAGACAGAGTCTCACTTTGTTGCCCTTGGTAGAGTGCCGTGGCATCACACAGCTCACAGCAACCTCCATCTCCTAGGCTTAAGTGATTCTCTTGCCTCAGCCTCCTGAGTAGCTGGGATTACAGGCGCCCACCACAACGCCCGGCTATTTTTTGGTTGCAGTTCGGCCAGGGCCAGGTTTGAACCCACCACCCTTGGTACATGGGGCTGGTGCCCTACTCACTGAGCCAGAGGCACCGCCCTGCTCTCAACATTTTTAATGAGGTGTTTGTCGGTATGAGGCAATAAACCAAAGAAAAGGCTCGGCGCCTGTGGCTCAGTCGGCTAAGGCGCCAGCCACATACACCTAAGGTGACGGGTTCGAGTCCCCAGCCCGGGCCCACCAAACAACAATGATGGCTGCAACCAAAAAATGGCCGGGCATTGCGGCGGGCACCTGTGGTCCCAGCTACTTGGGAGGTGGAGGCAGGAGACTCGCTTGAGCCCAGGAGTTGGAGGTTGCTATGAGCTGTGATGCCATGGCACTCTACCCAGGGGGGGATAGCTTGAGGCTCCATCTCAAAAAATAAAATAAAATAAAATAAACCAAAGAAAACAGAATACGCACAGAAAACAGTTGTTTCTCTTGAAAGGATTGTCAGTGATTTTTCAGGTAGTGTAGCATAGCACACTGGTTTACCATAAGAGGAGTTTAGGTAGGCTTTGACAAATTTAAAAGATCATGAATTAAAATTATTTTCAAAAGAAATTTAATTTCTTTTTTTCTTTTTACTCCTTTCTTTTTTGATCAATATAATTTAAGTTTGCTATGGAAGTGTAACTATAGGTTCGAGTGTGTCATGAGATTTAAAAAAGGTTGAAAAACACTGTCCTAGAAGCGAAGGCCAATGTTATTTGTGGCTGGACGTCGTTAATGGTAGTATTGAATGGAAATCAGTCCAGGGAGCAGGGCTGGAGGGAGACTTGCTGTCTTTATCTTTACAAACGAAAGGAGACAAACCAAAGGCCAGCTTAGTAAATGTGTGACTAGTTCTAATCCGAAGGGGCTGCTGACACTGCAGAGAAAAGAGGTAAATTCAAAATCGTGCTAACCAGATTTTTTAATGGCCTCACAAAAACAGGGTGCAATTTAATAGGCACAAATGTAACAAAAGGAAAAGAAAAGTCGACCAAGAATTCAAATGCAATAGAGGAAATGATTGACTAGGCCTCAATACAACAGAAAAGAATTTAGGCTCCTTTTGGACAATGAGCTAAATAAACTAATAATAGGTGTGTGACTGGAAAAGAAGTCAATATACATTTAGGATATTTTGGCGTTTGACATGATAATATAAAGTTTAGATGTATAAAATTCATTATGTGTTAGGCCCAAATTACAATTTATAATAGAGAAAGTATTAATGATGCTGATAGTGATCCTGAAACAGTGCCTAAGAATCACTTGGTTCTTTAAGTAAACTTTAATAAATTTTAATAAAATTTAACAGATGTTAATAAAATTTAATAAAACTTAAGTAAAAGAAGACTCTTGGCCAGGCAGGGTGGCTGGCTCATGCCTATAATCCACTCTGGGAGGCCATGGTGGGTGGATCTCCTCCACTTAGGAGTTTGAGATAAGCCTGATCAAGAGTGAGACCCCTGGTCTCTATGAAAAATAGAAAAACTAGCCAG